>JAVXUP010000985.1:0-305494 GCA_033070095.1 Escallonia herrerae | reverse complement strand
GGGCACAGGGCACTAATATGAGCTTCTCTTTCTCAAAGTCTTTGAAAAGATTCAGTCTGTTTCCAACTTTCTGTGTTCTTATTTCATGTACAGGGTTCTGAACATGATGCTCTACCAAAAGGGTAGGTTATAACAAAAAAGTGAAGTGGAAATGGAGGTACATTACCCACATTCTAAGTCATTTCTTTGTTGGTTTGAATGGGTTTCTTTTTTGTGGAAATGGAGGTACATTACCCACATTCTAAGTCATTTCTTTGTTGGTTTGAATGGGTTTCTTTATGTGCAAATATAGGAAGAGCCACTTTGCATCATTCTTCTTCTGAGGTATTAAAAAACCATACCGTTTGAGAATTTCCTAAAGTTTCTACCAAACAGTGTTGCAGATTTGATACTGAGCAAAGGTGGGAGAATTTGGTTTACAGTTGTGAAGAATGTAAGGGAAAAAGATATTTGGTGCTGTGCTCCAAGAATCTATCCAGACCTAATGGGGAAATAGGGAAGTAGAGTCTAAACAAGTTATTGAAGAAAGTAGATTTTTGCAGTATTGCTTTGATAAGAGAGGAAAGATTGTTCTTGAGCTACATACATAATTACTCGTAAGGTAACTAAAGCCAAACATTTGCAGGAAAGATTTTCTTGGTACACAAAAAGTTTATGTACTGTAGAGTGCTTATAGGAGTGTAAATGAGTCGAGCAGAATCTGACTACAGTATTTCATGATCAAGTTCAACTCAACATGTTAAATGAGCTCCAAATAAGCTAGAACTTGAGAAAGAGTCTTGAGTATGACTCCTTATCTAACACATTTGAGCAAACTCGAAGCAATGTATCAAGCTGATCACAACCCGACAGTGAATAATTTGTAGACAAGCTTCAATAGCTATACTCGAGTTTTGCTAGTTATGACAGTGGACCGATTTCAAGTGCAAGAGCACAGAAGCAAGCTTCCTGAGCATCCTGAATGGTGAGAGCCTAAAGAATGGTAACAATTGAAAGAGAATCCTGGCATCGTCCCGAGCCACAAACCTTTCGTCTGAATTTCATTTACCTATTTTTTTTTTAGGTATAGTATCAATTTTCATTCAAAAGTAAAAGCTAGTCAAATATGCATTTGTACTAGATTAATTCTTTTGATCCTTTCTCACCAAGTTTGTGCTATTTATGCTGGTCACAGGCTAAGCATCAGATTTCATGATCATTTATGACTTTATATTTGAATCCCATTTTCTTGGTTTCCATTTTCTTTCCAAGCATTGCAGTTATAACTAAGTGCTGCTGATCTTTTGTTCAATTTCCTATCTCAAAGAAGCTACTAAGTGTCAAGAAAAAAACCTTTCGAGGGCATGCATAACTCATACATTTATGGCTTAACTTGATGAATCCAATGCTTACTGAAAGAAAAGAAGTTCATGGCTTAGTTTTAGCATGTAAATTTCTTTGTAAAAACTAAAATGCAGCATTAACAGAGAATCCGGAGGATAATATGAAATTCAAAAACTTGGGCCGAAAAAACATACAAATAAAAGCTGAAGGATCTTATGTTAGGAATTGTATGACCCACCACCAGAGGCAATCACTCTACCAGGCGACCAAATTCTTCATGCTTTGACCATCCTTCAATTTTGTTAGCACGAGCTGTCTCCCTTTGGCCAACACCTCTTATAGGTTCTCATCAAACTAAATTTTATCTGTGTCCTATATAGTTTGCAAATATTCAGGATTTACTGGTTGCTAAATAAGATCTGGCCATCCCACATTGTGATCCCGACATCGAATTTGGGATATTATGAAATTGTGTTCATAAGACTGCAGATGACCTAAAAATCACCTACTTTGGCCAGCCAATTTTAGAGATGCATTACCACGTGATGAGGCCATGGACTGTGCGGTTACAGATTCAAGCCTTTATGAGATGTAAGTAATGTTTTCATCCGTTGCTGCAAAATTGAATGGAGAAACTTTCTAACTAATCTCGTGCATACATTTAGTAATCTAAATATTGCAATTTCCTCTGAATGCAGGTCAAAGATTGAGGTCAGCACCCAGAGAAAAAAAATACTCATTTGAATGCATCCGATCGAAGGGGAGGGTACGTCCTTCAAATCGCCCAAAAAAAGAACTTAGTCTTGGTTGACGCTAAAATTGGTCCGAAGATATATATATATATATATATATATATATATATATATATATATATATATATATATATATATATATATATATATATATATATATATATCACTTACCCTCTAACCAAAATTAAATAGATAAATATTATAGTTTCCATGACAGGAGGATAGACAAGAAGATATTTGCACTTAAAAAAAAGTCTCACAATCTTTTGTTATGCCAAACAATAATTGAAGATGTAAGAAAGACATAGGAAGAACTTTCCTATTCTCCACAATGTCAAGTTCTTAGCAGATATTCTAATGGAGCATGAACCATCCGTGTCAATGATATGGGGACAATATAGCATGCCGTTCACAACAGTCTCAGACTGTTGATGTTCTTTCAATTTACATATCTAAAAATGTTGGGGGTCCATGTTGCTCTATATGGTCACTTCACTTAGCAATTTGTTGATCAAAAGGATGGGTAGTAATTGAAGAACACCTTGACCCATGTGCATTTATCAGTGACAAACATTGTCACGAAAGACAGCGATATCTCATGTCGGTAAAATTTGATTCTTTCAGTACTCAATAGCATTGATTATCATAGTAATACAAGGCCACATTCATCAAAATGCATTACACTTCCTTCACAAATCTATAAATCCTGTGATCTTAAGGATCTCTTTGATGGAAGAAATGAGACACAAAGGTCAATAGTAACTAAGAACACAAAGATGGTAGCATGATCAGATCAAGAGGTATTTTTCTCAATTTGAGAATGTGCTAGTTTATTATTACACCTGCTATGGTGAGCCATAAATTAAGTTGACATGGCCTTGTGCTCCTTTGGACATAAAATCTCATCTATCTTAGAACACAGTCTTTTTTTTTGTGTGTGAAAACTTTCAGTTTATTTTAGATCTACATATCGACGGACAACCCGAAAACAAAAAAACCTTAACAAAAGTGGTTCTCGTTGAGAAAAAGTCTGAAACTCCCAGGGTCATTTTATTTAAAGAATTTAGGATATGAAAAGTTTTACCATTCGCTTTTACCAAAGTTATAACTTCAATAAAACCAGAACGAAAACAAGAGCGAGAATTAACCCGTTAACCTATCATTTCTTGAGTGAGCAGCCAAGGTACCAACGACATCATGTTTATTAAAACCAGTTGCTTCTTAAACAATGATGGTATTAACGTGAGATTCCTCTTGAGCCTTTCTCATTATAGCCATAGCCTAGGGAACCTAAGCCCAAGTCTACTACTGAAATGAGCATTTCTTAAGCTGACTAACTTGGATGGTTCCAACCCACATCTCTTGTTGTTTTTCAATTAGATCCCTCAAAACATGCAGATTTGAGATCCTAATTCTCATTACCGAGGAATGGTTGACATTGATCCCATTACTTAATCATAAATAAGCAGTGCCTTAATGATATGTTGAAGTCCATGGCCACAAAAACCAATGTTGTCAGTTGTTTGGTTACTGCAACAAAGCTTCCAAACCAATTCTAAATTGCAAAACATAAAAAAACACATAGTTTACATAATGTAAATCTTGTATTTTGGTTCCGATGCTGTCGGAAACCCTTGGGGACCAAAATGATAACTTTCTTTTTCTGTAAGTTTGCGAACTTTTACATACTAAGCAGCATCATGTTGGCACACTCCATAGGGTTGGATTAGAAATTTAGGTAAAATAAATTCCAAATGTTAATTATAAATAGAAGCTTCGCGGTGGTGCTGCATGGCAGTTCTAAAGTAGCTGTGAATTTAGTGACAAATTGTTATAGACCAGTTGAACTGTAAGTCTGTAACGAGTCACGTTATTTTGGAATGCTATATCTAAGATTAACGTTGTGACCCTTATGATCAGTTTAATGTTTTTTTCTTCTTTATCGGTGTGCCACATCTTTTAAAAAAAATAAAAAATTAACACGGTAGGGTGTTCCTATTGTTAATTCCTTAATTACTAATTGTACACTTTTCTGTAATTGTTAATGTACAGCAATTATAAGTGACTGTAAAAATGACACTAGAAGTGCCATTAACAACTTAGAGAGTGTCAGATAAATTTTCGAACCCCCAATAAAGCAAAAAAATACAAACAATCAAAAAAATATGACATGGAGTGATTCAACTACAGACAAATTAAAGAAAGCAACACGATTCACTCATAATGAATACAAGTACGATTCTGAAAATTCCATTGGTCGTTCACAGTCGATCCCTCATGAAGCAAGATGAAATGTCAAAATGAAACCCTGCATTCACCGTTATACGCGAAAACTAACAAGTCATCTAAGGTGAGAGCAATATAAATCATATCTCCCGCTACAACGGCGATAAATATGATAATAGTATAAGATAGAAATGAAACGATCCGCCAGATGAGTTCTAGCCTTCTAGGCCTAACCGGGTTCGGGAACCCATCCTATGCTCAAAACCCTAATGGGCTTTGGGGGTACTGGGTTTCATGTGTCATAAAGGTAGTTGGTTGAGTGTTTGACCGGCTGTTGATGAAGAGAAGTGGAGGACGCCAGTTTGACAACAAAATGGTATAAATCAATGACAATGGATGCGTCATGGGTGACTCAAATATTGGGACCGCAGAAGCAAAGTTCATATAACCAAAGTTTAACCCATTTACCGATGCTAAATTCTTACGCACGGTTAAAGCCTAAAGGGACTTTAAAGCCTTTTTAATCATCTTTTCTTCATATTCACTCTATATATATGGTAAGAAAAAGGTGGCTGCTGCCACTTTTGAACTTTTGTTGTTCCACAAAGCTTGAAGTAAAATGATAAATGAGTGATTTTCTTCTGGAAGAACTGTTCCACACGATCAGTTGTCGTACATGAATTCACTAATTAAAATCATGCCATACGAAGCCACAATAAAGGAACTTTGGCATAAGGTTCAAGTTTGCCAACTATGAGCAAAGTTTCTCCTGTCGTTGAGATATTTTTATACCTTACTCAAATGAAAGTTAAGAATGAACATCCAAGCAGTGTGCAGAGTTGTAAGTGAGAAGAGATCGAGGATGATCGAACAGAGATTTAACTTGCATACGGCATAAACTCTTCAGACTACGTAAACTAGTGGCCGGTCTCTTGTTTTTGGAATCAAATTAAAGAACTTCATTAAAAAAAATAGCGGCCAGTACTTAGTGATTGCCTGGAATTTTGATAAAAACAAATTTACCCTCTCCATTGCCCAAAGGGCAAAGATCACATAGGGTAGATCAGTACATGAGAATTAAAGAAAGGAGGTCCCTGCAATTTTGCGCAGGTTAGGGGATAACCCTGCTCTCTGATCAAAGATTAGGGGAGGTAAGTGATATTTATCCTCAGTCCATGCTGTGCCAGTACTGTGTTCCCCGTGTATGCAAAGACACCTATATCCTCAAAGAATGTACAGAGGACACTTTGACTTTCCCACTGGCTTGCTTAGGATTCAGGTGGGGCCACCTCCATTACTGACAAGTTCTAATGCGTCCGGCCAACATCTCTTAAGGAAGTCTAAGTGATGAGAAAATGAGTCAAAACTTACCGTGCAGTAAAAACATTAACTAGGGCACATGCTACATATATATGGAACAATCTCAGTGAATTAGGTAATTATGAAAGCCCAGGACGTGGAAATTTGTGTAATCAAGTGAATGCATGGCCTGGAAGAAATGTTGGTGAGGTTAGGGTTTGGGAAAAAGGGGGGTTTTGCAAATGCAGGAGACCCATTGGTTTCAGTTGATGAATGAAGGGCATAATTGGTGAGAGAGGCAAAGCTACGAGTGAATTGGTTGAGGGAGAAAGGTAAGCTGGGAAAGCTTACACCAAAATTTCCTTTTCTTTCCCCAAAGAAAACAGGGGAAAACAAAGCTGAGCTGAGCTGAAAAAGGAATCATGGTCTCAACACTTGCTCACTTTTCCTTTCTCCATCTTTTTCTTCCTTTTTCATCCATCCTCTACCCCCACGTCCACAAAACAAAGAAAAACATTATTTCCTCTCTCCTCTCTCCTCTTGCCTTTCAAGTGTCGTTTTCTCACATATACTTCACACAAACGAAACAACCATTCACTTCATACCTTGTCATTTCCACTTCCTCTTCCTCTCAATCCCAAAATCCCTGCACCTTTTCCCTTTGATTCATCATCAAATCCCAATCCTGAGAAAACCCCGGAATTTCTCTCCTCAGAATCCAAAATCCAGATCGTACACAGCCCAAAAACCTTTCGGATCCTTGAAAAACTCAGGAAGAATACCTAGAAGTACAAGAACAAGAATAGGTAGGAGCAGGAGAGGAAGACAGGAGACGGGGAACTTTCTCTGGCCTTGTTTTGCTGTGTAGTGAGTAGATGGAGCTGTTTCCAGCACAACCAGACCTGTCTTTGCAAATCAGCCCTCCAAGCAGCAAACCCACATCAGGATGGAGCAGCAGGAGAGAAGATGACGTGGATTTGGGCTTCTGGAAGAGAGCTCTGGACTCCAGGAACTCCATCTCGTCCATGGCGAAACCCGATTCCTGTTTCGAGCCTTTCGACCTCTCCTTGTCGAATCCGAGGGCTTCTGAACCTAACCCCAACACCCTTTTTCACCATCACCTCATCCACAACACCAGCACCGGTAATCTTATCCACTCCCACTACCCACATCACCAGCAGCTTTTCCACCAACAGCAACAGCACCATCAAGGGGGACTTGGCCCAGAACTCGGGTTCTTGAGGCCCATTAGAGGGATTCCAGTGTACCAACAAAACCCTCCTCCTCATTTTCCCTTCACACAACACTCCTTAGATACGACTTCTCTAGTAGTACCACCATCTTGCAATACCACTTCCACTAGTCAAAACTCCTTGATTCAGTCTCAAGGCCTATTGCGATCGAGGTTTATGTCGCGGTTTCCGACTAAACGTAGCATGAGAGCGCCGCGGATGCGGTGGACCACCACCCTCCATGCTCGCTTCGTCCATGCCGTCGAGCTCTTGGGTGGCCATGAAAGTATGCTGCAGTTTCTCTCTCTTCATTTTCTATCTAAGCTTGTTTTCTTTACGACACAGCGAGTGACGGAACTTCGTGCACTAGACCGTGCTCTTACAACTTAGTTTCATATGGTCCATGAGCAACACCAAAATCAGTTCTAGTGTTTGTTGCTAATTTTTGTTTATTTTTGGGGGTTGCAGGAGCAACACCAAAGTCAGTTCTTGAGCTCATGGATGTGAAAGATCTCACCTTGGCACACGTTAAATCACATTTACAGGTAATTAAATGGGCCTCTAAGTTAATGATTTCAAATGGGTTGCCTTCTGATGGAGTTATTTTTGAACCTATATGAGAGATATCTTGAAATATTGACTATTTTTTCGAAGTTTGTTTGTCTGCTATAGTACATACACCATTGAAGTTGTTAATAGTGTTTGAAGTAGAATTCAGAAGGGTGCTGTTTTGCAAGGCAACAACTTGCATTAGTACAACAAACCTACATTACAGAAGGAAGGGGTGTTAATGACATGCATTCCAAATTCCCATGTTTCCTTGCAGAGAGGTCTCTAAATTCCTCAGCACTTGTTTTTCTATTACTAGATCTGATGCTTCTGCAAGGTTATTAAACCAACTTTATTTTTTCTTGCTTGGGAGAATGAAACAGACCATCCATCTGGGGGGGGGGGGGGAGAGAAGCAAGTAAGACAAACTCCCAGGAATTCAAAATCACAGTCATACCCAAGCCAAGACAAGTTTACGCAGAGAGTCCACTTCTTTTCCTTAAAGGAAAAAAAAATAGTTTTCTTTCTCTTAGAGAGAGGGAGAAGTAGCAAAATATCAGAAAGTACAAAACACTATCATTCCACAATGATATCTGCATGATGAATTTGGGTTTGTTAACCGCACTACTTGAACCATGGTTGAATAACTCATAATGTGGTGTTCACAGACTGTGTTTACTGTTTGTACTTGCACTGTGTCAGACTACCATGTATGTGATGCGTATGAGAGGGGTGTATAGAGTCGTCTACGTGTACATAATGTGAATTATTAGTATTCCCGCTTCAAAGTGTTGTACGTTTGACATTTATGTTGTACATTCGTGAAGCGACAAACCTAATGGATACGTAGAGATTGAATGCAGAATGCTTGACGTTTTTAAGCTCAGCCTTAAAGTTGATGTTTTTGCTTATGAGAACCAACAGGTCTTGAATGTACTCTCCCTAGTTCATACTCTGCAACATTCTTATGCACAGCAGCAGATTAGTATCCTCTGTGAGAGTGGGTATAGTGCAATGCAACATCTAACTTTATTTTGCTTGATCGTCTATTTTTGTGCAGATGTATCGAACAGTGAAGACAACTGATAGAGCAGCTTCTTCAGGTGAATCCTTCGTCTTTGTAATATTTTGAAACCCATGTACCCCACAAAAAAAAAGAACAGATCTTTGAACAGATAGCATGCTGCAGTGTTCAAATATAATTCGGCATATGATGTTAATTCTTGAGTTCTTATTCAATTTCTTACCTAGGACAATCAGATTTATTTGAAAACGGGTCGTCTGGTGACACTTCTGAGGATCTGATGCTTGAAATTCAAAACCCAAGAAGGTCTGAACAGGGAAGGACAAATGTGCATCCGGATAAGGATTTCCATGGCCTTTGGAGCAACTCTTCAAGGTAAACATCCATACACACTGATTTCTTTACGTGTTATACATTCTCTGTAAACTGGGCGAGTCACCACGTAAGGCCCAAGCACGTAACGGGATGCTTGAAGGCTTGTTTTCTCCGTGAAATGACTAGTGTAATCACTATCTTTGCCGCTAGGGTGATGATCTGGTATAAACTACTCAGATCTGGTTCGCACGGCGAGGTTACTCCACTGGGAACACCGGAATCTCTCTCCATCATTGTATTACGATCGTGACCAGACTTCGAAGAAAAATCCCTAAAAAGTTAACACTCACAAGAAACAAAAGTAGTACGAAAAAAAAGAAGCCACAAGGAGGGACGAATGAAGGTCTTAAGGTTTCATTTTCTTAAGGTCTATGAATCATAGTATGGTATTCCTTACTTACTCTATCTTTGTTTGTCACTGTTGAGGATACAAATCATGGGCATACCTAATTATTTAACAAGTCAAAACTTCAACAGTTACTCCTTGTAGATGGAGCTTTCCAAGTGAGATCAAAACCACAATTGAGTTGGATTTGGAAGACCACAATCAAACAAGAGAAATAACAAAACAAAAAGAAAAGCTTTTCACCTACTCTCGTTCTCTTTTGCTAATAATTGGCAAATTATTCTCTCCTTGGGCCCTTTCATAGTTTACCATATATTCTACTCCCTGGAAACATACATAGATGTAACGTTCGTAGCATTTTGAAATTCAGATCTCATGGAGACTCGTGCCTAATAATTCATATGTATCATAATTAACGCCCTTTTCCTTCCGTCTAGGGGCTAACTAGCTCCTTTTCACATACTAGATAACTAGTCCGCCATCCGACCTTGTTCATACAAACTTTGAGTCCCATCAGAACCGCAAAAACTGTTCTGTTGCCTATCTCCTTCTATCAATTAGCAACAAAAACTTAGTCCTTCCACAAGAACTTGTCAGTAAATGTGTATGTGAACATTTGAAGACGCAAAATAGGTACAAACATGCATGCAAGTGACCACAAAATGGGGAGATCGAAGAAATGATGATTCCACAACACTGGCTTGATGTGTCTGCCGGAGGCTAGGAGAACACTGAAACGCCATGATGGTCTAATTATATACCTTCAGGTGGTTGAAAAGCAGCCACGGGAACAACAAGACCGACCCTCCCATTCCTACCATTCCAAGTTATGGAATCCCATTTTGACAAATCAACCTAAAAATGCACATATATCTCTTTCTTTAGGATTTTGTGGGGGCTCTCTCATTAAATGGGACCCACCCTTTTAGCTAGCTGGGGAAGCTTAGTGTCAAAGCTAAAGGCCTAGGCTGGGCCCAGCCTGGAGAAATCTTGGTGCCAAAAGCTAGAATATTGGAGTGAGGGAGGAACTCCAAAAGTCTTGTTTAATTGGTGTGTGTTTATGGGGTAATGGGCTATCACATGGGTGGATTCAACTTTACTTCAATCAGGCACAAAACGTAAAGTGAGAAACTATAAAACAAGACAGTGAAAGATGGCTTTCTTTTCTAGGTTTGCTTTTTCGTTTCTTTCTCCTTCTGCATGCCTTCCACTGATAGGAAATATTCCCTCAATGCACTGTTTTTGTAGCAGGGAAGCTTGGTTGCATGGCAAACAAAGGGACTGTGGAGGAGGAAACCTACCATCTTTTGAGGTACACCCATTTTAAGCCCAAAATCCACCATACTAAAGTGGTCTTTGCTTTGATAATTCGATCTTTGTGTGTAGTTTATTAGCGTGCCTACATGCATGGGAATATTTTAGATGTCTTCTCTCGTCATCATGTCATGTAAAGTGAGAAAAGACAAAGGCTTTTGTAAAGCTGGGTATGTATTGTTTACACTTCAAGAGTCAATTGTTTCTTTAGTTCATATTGTATGTGAGTGTATGACTCTATTGGAATTACTTCCCAAGAAACGCTAGCTTGCTGTATATTAAAAACCACTACGTACAATCAAAAGGATGCACATTATCTATCAGCACGTACACACCGAGAACACATGTACGATACGTTTTCAGTGAATTATAAGACAAATGTGATTGCTGCATGTGTAACGGATGTTGTCGCAGCAGGTATCTCGCTGCTGCGAGGTTGTACCACATGCATAGCACGCTGTACTTTGTTGTACCAATGATCTTTTTTTATTGTGGAACTACGATATTGCCCTATTATACTTCATATGGTTGAGTAGCATATACTGTATAACAGTGATGTCTACATGGGTATTGATGTATGTTACACGATGAATGTGGTTTAAGGGAATAATATCTGAAGATTGCACTAGAGACACTGTGCAGGCTTTATAATGTACCCTAGCTTTTGTTCAAATATTCCCTTATTCCCAGAGTCAAATGTCCTTTACCCGCACACGCTTCTCTTGTGTGATTGTTCTTGCTAATATATATGTTGACTTTCTTTCTGAGACACGATCTTTTTTTTAATTTTCAGAAGGACTTGGGAAGAAAATGCTCAAGTTATGAAAGAATATCAGAGGTGAGCTCATCAAGCCTGTCTGCAGAGACAAGCCCCAAGAAGCCCAATCTGGAGTTCACTTTAGGCAGACCCTCAGTGATATGATATTGATATATATATATCTCTCTCTCTCGCACACACAATAGTTTTGAGTTGAGTTGGAGTGACTACTCATTTTGAAATCATTATTGTCTCTGGGGGAGCTGGTGAAGAGAATCAGGTACCCCACTGGGAAGATCAGGGAAACAAAGGAAAAGAAAAGAAAGGGAAAGGAAAAGAGAGGTAAAGAAAGACAAGGAGACAAGAAAGACAGAAAGCAACAAAAGGAGAAAAGGGCGGAAAAAAGCATGTCCAAATTCCTTTCAAGCTTTGAGATCCAAATCAACCAGTTATATTCCTATGTAAATATGGAGAGTCCAAAATTGATTTTGTACGTTGTGCAAGAAAGAGAAAGAGAGGGAGGCTTCAAATCTCATTAGAATATGATGAAGTGATCCTTGGTAATTGTAATGGAGGGGCACTTTACATTTAACAAGAGAGATATATATTTTTACCAAAGTTGTTGGACCTCTTTATTCATTCCTAGGCACTGTCATATGCTTTACACTTTTCCAACAAAGGAGTACTAGCAAAAGAACTGGAAAATGCTTAAAGTGAGAAAAAGCGAAAATAGGAAACTGCAAAAAGAGATACAAGAACATTTTCTACAAATTGTGTGTGTCTGTGTCTCTGTGTGTGTGTGTGTGTTGGGTGTTGGGGGGGTGGGGGGGGGGGTGGGGGTACACATGGGGCCAATAGTCTTGGATAAAAATTGGGGGAGGAGCTCTATAATTTTGAAGTCCGACCAAAACAAGAAGGAAGAAAGGAAAAAGTTCATATGGTTTAAGCTACTCCATTCGTCAAGGATTTATTTTGGATGTCTAATTTGTTACAAGGTGATTCTTCTTGACTCAATTTTATTTATTTGACCACAAAAGTTTGATAATTTTGGCCTTCTAATTTGCTTCTGAAAGTGTCAAAAGAATAAATTATATTGAACAGAAGTTCCGAAGTGTTCCCGTTGATGAGCTAAACTAAACTGATTGGAGAATAGTTACTGCAAAGCTTATAGTAATAAGCTTGGAGATAAAGCCTTTCCGAACACACACAGCTCCCCACTAAAGCATTGTAAGCTCCTTTAATTGATGTTTCTTTTTGTGACTACAATATAGATTGAAAACATTTGCTGTTATCCGCATGGTAGAAAGATAGGTACAAACTTTTATATACCAATAATTATTTGCCGCTTAAGATGTTAACCCTAATAATATCACTAATTATACTTAGCGACAGTGAATTATGATGTAGAAGGTTGTGTCTATCTTCCTACAACCCTAATAATGTCGCTAAAATCTTCGCGGCAATGAACTATTGCAATATAGAAGATTGTACCTATCTTCTTACAACCTGACCAACAGCCAATACTGAAGAATTTTTTGCTGCGACCCTGCCTGTAGGAAGCTACCTACAGCCCCTCATATAGTGACAATATCTTTTACAACCTGGTTGTAGACAAAAAAAAAAAAAATTGCCAATATTTTTCCATTTAGAAAGCATTTAATTTGGCATATATTTGAGGCCCGAGAATGTTCGATATTTGCTGAGAAGGAAATCCATGTACCATTACCAGGTATCAGTATTGGGTCCATGCACCAATCAGCTGGCTGCTAACTCTATGGGGATATCCAGCTTCCCGAAAGAACCATATGGTCCATATCAGTAGGGTACAACTGTACAAGTGTCGCCAGTGTTCATATTTAGTCAAAAAAATGACCTGTGCTTAATCTTTATAAGTCATTTTCGGAACTTTTGTGCAACCAAACTATATGGGAAATTTATGCTGAAGATATGTTCCCTTTGTCAGTCATTTTATGTCTAACAGAAAGTAAGGGACAAGGGTGAGTTAAGAGATAGATAGAGATATATTGAAGGAGTAAGAAATTCAAATGCATGTTGTGCGGATGAAACATAGCTAAGATACCCTGAGATAAGTCACTATAAATCTTCCATGGACCTTCAATGGTTGCTATTGTAGTTACTTAAACGATAAGTGCGAAGTTTTCATCACGTTCACGATGAGGAGGGCTAACCGCCTACCACTTAACTGCGGGGTTAAAAAGATAGGCCCCAACTATTCACCTTAACCGTAGTTGGACTTCGGTGGCGGCTTTTAGGCGGTTGCCTCCATACTGTAGTTTGTCACGGTGGAATGTCCACCCAAGAATTTCAATCCTCTACGCCAGGTGCTAAGCCCGACGTTGAGCATGTGCTGCATGCTTTAATACGATATCAAAGTGGACTGATTAGATCTACCATCAAAACAAATAACACAAATTTTATTTTCACTAAATTCTTTTTATTATTATTTTTGTCTTTTTATAAGTGTGACGGGCCTGTACAGTGAAGAGGAGTCTAACCACACGTGGGTGTGTGTTAATGTTACTATGTCGGTTAAAATGTAATGTGTTGACAAATATGTGGCTACCAAACCAAGTTCACATGACTAAGGCTTCACACAGGAGTCAGACAAGTGGGTGTAACTCTGAGAGAAAGGTGACGATATCTTTGTGACATTTACCTTGGTTTCTCAATAATTGCTGGATTGTTTACATCTCATTTCATTATCACATTTACCTTAAAGAAGCCAGTCCAGAAGCTTTAATGTATTATTATTGCTGGAACAACTCACCCTTTGAGGAAGCTTTGCCCATCTTTACTAGTCTACATACTCTTAAAGACATTTTCTGAAGAGAAAATTATCTGTGCGATTTTGTTATAGAAGAGTTTTGTATAGTGTGATTCTCAAATGACGTAATTTGGATTAGTTGTCTTGCATGACATCATTGGAGTAACATTAATGATTTGGTGATCACAACAAAAAGTCTACTCGACATGAATTAGGTGTTAATAAAACGTTTTACAGGAATCTTTCACATTACCATAATGCTATTAGAAGTTGCTCAAAACTACGTCATAAATGGTCTAAGGCAAAATTTTGGAATTTTTGAGAAATTTAAGGAGTAAACAGAGCCATATTCCTCAATAGTCTTTGTTTTTTTAACTTTTGTTAAGTAATCTTGGACAAATTTTTGCTCTAACCTAAGTTTGGAGAAACTTCCCTTCAACCCCATTTTCAGCCACAAAAAAGTCTTCTTATAGTTCATGGGTGGCATTCTTGGCAACACATGTAGAGACAATGTGCTGCCATTGCTTTCGCAATTCTTTGTCATCACCAACAGCTCATCACAAAAGCCACTAAAAATTTAAGTGGCAACAGCTTTAGTCAATGAAAAGGAAAAGTCAGGAAGTTGAGGTTTCATTAACGTCACTTATAATGTCTAGCATTACTACTGTGCAATATGTCATCTCTTCGCGTGGAAAAGTCCAAGTCGTTTTGTTTGCTTCGAAGCGTAGTCTCCGTCAAGTCGATCCTTTTTTCCTTACATTTTTATCCGTTTCCCTAAACGAGTTATAACGTATGTCATTACTGACTGAAATTGAGAATCGTTTGCAGCCCATTAAAATTTTGCGGGTTGGAACGAGCATTTCCCGTTTGATGTTTGTCGATGATATCTTCTTTTTGGATGTGCTAAAATAAAAAAATTGCCGTCGGATCATGCAGATGTTTAACTCTTTTGCTTATGATTCAAGTCTACGCATCAATCCTCAAAACTCAAAGCTTCTTTTTATCTCAAATACTCTGTCATTATCTTCCTCAAAGAACTCGTCTCTTGCACAGAGCAAATCTGGACAAGTACTTGGAAACTTCGTTGATTCAGGGTCGTGTCACGTACGAAGCACACATTTTTCCTTTATCATTAATAAGCGGCACAGTAAGCTCTAGGCGTGAAAGACACCTTGTCTTTGTCAAATAAGTACTAAATTCAGTCCCCGTCTACTATGTGCAGGCTCATATGCTTCCAATTTCCACGTGTCATAATCCCAAAGGATTGGTTTAATGATTAAAGAGATGTGTTCCCTACCTTAACTTTCTAATAATATTCTAACTTTGCGATCAGCACCTAAAGATAGAGTTGTCAAAGGGCCGGGCTTGGGCCGGCCCAGCCCAAGCCCATTGGGCCTGCTGTGGGGCCGGGCCGGGGCCGGGCCAGTGGGGCTGCCAACCGGGCCGGGCCCGGGCCCTTTTTTTTTTTTTTTCTTATTATTCAATTTTAAATTTCATCTCTAGGCAATATTCACAATTTAACGAACCTAATCTTTATCCTTTTATTTCATTATAAGTAATATACATATATATATGTATGTATGTATATACATATTTATTTGTTAGCCATTATATTTTTTATTATATGTTAAACATTTTCATACTATTCTTGGTGAGCTTTATTAATAAAATCTTAACACATAACAATTAAAAGAATGAACGAGTAACAAATATTAGAGAGTTAGTAATTAAAAAGAATTTAGCAAGACTAGTAATTAATAAACAAGAGTACTAATTAGTAAATACTAGTAGTAATTAGCAAGAGTAGTAATTGGAGAGGAAAATAGTAGCAAAGCTTGTAGAAATATAGAATGTTTAGGTAAGAGAGAGTAAGAAGATTGGTGTGAAAAATTAGAGAGAAATGGTGTGAATTTATAGATTTTAGAAACTTCACAAAAGACCAAAATACCCCTACAAACTATCCGTTTATAGTTGTTGGGGAGGGTAAGAGTGTAAAGGAGTTGAAAAATATAGGTTAGACTAAAATACCCCCCAAACTAGCCGTTATATTGCTGTTGGGGGGGGGGTAAAAGTGGAATTTTGGAAAAGGGGTGGAAGAAAGGGGGGAAAAGCAAAAAATTCAAACAAGTGGTGGGGCCAAAAAACCGGGCCAGACCCGGGCCAGAACCGGGCCGACTTCGGGCCGGGCCAAACCCGGGCCGGGCTTTTTCGCAGAATCTGAAGGCCTGGTCCAGGCCCAGGCCCCAAGCCCGCTTGTGCTGGGCCGCTACTGTTCATGGACGGGGCCGGGCCAGCCCGGGCCAGAACCGGGCCGGGCCAGCCCACGGGCCGCCTGCCCGTTTGACAACTCTACCTAAAGATATTTCCTCTAAATGCGTCAGACTGATGTGAGGGTGTATCCTTAAGATCGTTTAGGGAGAGGACTTACTCTCGATTGATACTAAATATGTCCCGAGGATACCACTTACCGTCTAACTAAAAGAATTTTTTTTTAGGTGTCATCAATTGGACAAACTTTCACACAATTGTCTTTGGGGTGACTACGAACATTATAAAAAGTGCCATATTGTTAATTGGGACACATGTCTCTGGGCCAACCCCTTTGATGTAATTGGCATTCGATAAATCTTTATGATCTTTATGATAAGCGAAATGAGAAATATAATGAAACTCAATCATAACTTCTTTACGTGAGACATTAACACATTATGTTTTTAATATGAAATAGAATTTATAAACCATATATACTGAATAGAAATTGTTGCTTAAGGTCTCTATTATCTTGGATTTAGAATAGTTAATTTCTATACTAGAAGGAATTACATAATTTTAAAACTAATTCTAAACATTCTAAACCGTACCAAATCAATTTTCTTATCTGTAAAGACTTAATTGTGACAACAATATCCCTCAAAGGCATTCTTTACAAAGAACCTCTCTTATTTCAAACAAATCTAAATATTTAGAAAATAGAATTGCATATAAAATCTAAAGAAAAATATTAGTCATGATGTAATTAAGTTAGGCCCTGTTTGACACATCTTTTTTTTTTTCAGTTTTAAAAACTGGAGAAAAAAGTTGCGTTTGGTAACCATTTTCCTTCAGTTTAAAAACTCAGTTTTTAAATCAAGGCTTTTTTAAAAATTCCAAAAACTGCTTTTTTTTTTACCACCACCCTCCCACCGCCGGCAGCCACCCCCAGCCATCGAAGACCGTCGGCAGCCACCGCCGGCGACCACCGTCAGCGGCATCCACCAGCCACCGCCGGCCATCACCTCCGTCGGCCAACGCCACCGCAAACCACCACAAAAAAATTGGGTTATCAAACACCCGCTTGTTTTTGTAAAAAAAATAATTTAACTGCTCTTAATTTTTATTTTTTTGGAAACTGAAAACCAAAAAAAACGTCTTGTCAAACGAAGCCTAGTCTCCGGCTTAGTTTGGTTAACCTTAGTATATTTGAAGATAAATCTAACTTAATAAACAAGGTTATAAAATAACTTGTCAAATTTTGTTCAACAATTTGCTTAGTACAAGGTTTTTAGAGCTATTGTATTTAGTCATGTTGGTTAAACTTTGTAAACCTTCTGTAAGTGCCTCAGGCAATAAAAGATTGATCTTACTATTTTCTCTGAATACTTTTATTGGTGGACTCCATTTGCTTCTAAAAGCATCACCTTATCGTTATTTAATCATTCATGTAAATTAACTTTATAAACAGTATTGTATAAAAATTATATAGACCAAAATTTTTTCAATCAAAATTAAACTAACATCTAGTTAATGTTGTTGGGCATGACATTAAAATCTACAGATTATTTTTAAAAGATACTTACACAGGCACAATTAATGAATGTTCTCGTACAGTAACAAAATTGATCTCAATATATTCTTTACATACTTTATCAATGGAGCCTACTTTTTTCTATTTCGTATACTAAATAAA
Organism: Escallonia herrerae; assembly: GCA_033070095.1. NCBI lineage: Eukaryota > Viridiplantae > Streptophyta > Magnoliopsida > Escalloniales > Escalloniaceae > Escallonia > Escallonia herrerae. The sequence goes on along the minus strand of JAVXUP010000985.1, from coordinate 287,566 downwards.
CATCTAACTTTTACTCCTCTATATATTTACCAAATTAGAATTTTTATGTTCTCAAGGACATTGCTCATTTAGCCATAAGTGTTAATTAATATTGTTAAAAAGAAGTTCACCCAGTTAAAAATAAACGTGATTATCTTTGATAAAATAACCATAAAGATTTAGATTGTACAATAGGTTTTATTATGCAGCTCAAAGGTTCTTAATGTTGATTGCTATTTATAAATTGTCTCAGGCTCGGTACAGGTTTTCGAGCTAGGTTTAAGAAAAAATCCGCTAACAATCCCTATAATATACGGGTTGTGCTATTTACCCTATACTATACGCGTTGTACAACTCACTATTGAAAAATAAAATATGCATGATTGTCTAATTAAGAGAAAAAAGAGAAAGCAAAAAACTCGAACCAGACTAACGCTGGTTCAAATGCCTTTCCAACATAATAAATCAACAGTCAAAGTCGTTCTCAATCACAAGAACCAATAATGTAATTGACCATAGCAGTCATAAGAAATAATCAAAGTGTCACTGATCTTATGTGGTGCCAAGACTATAAAAGTGGTACCAATTAAAGCAGCATTCCCTTTAATTCTTGGTCAGATTTTGGTGCTCGGACCACTAGTAAGGGGGTTAGATGTAAGGGAGAAAGTTTATGTTGGATAACCAGGTCAAAAAATCTGTCCTCTGTATTGACTTGTGCAATTCTAGCTATATATAGCCTTTTGATTGGGTGGTTGTGCGACAAAGCTTCAAATTTTTATGAAAGGTCGAATGGTGCTACTGCAAGTTAAAATAAAATTCTCCTTTTGCTTTCGATTTTACAAGGTTACTAAAAGATCTACACAAACAAAGAAGGCACTTGATCACCTTTAATTGCTTAGGGCAAAGCTGCTGTGTTCTTTATGTAGAAAAAGGAAGGCACTTGTCACTTGATCTCCTCTGCCGCCCCCCCCCCCCCCCCCCCCGCGCCCCCCGCCCCCCTTTGGTAGTTGTTTTCCTTCCATTTTTTTTTCTTTATATGGAGTTTCCTTGCCTGAGCAAGAAATGGTAATATGAATTACCTGAAAGTGGTGAAAGTTTTGAACACAATCGTGGTAAATATAACGTCGTACATTTGATCAGTAACTTTAGATTTACTTTCAAAATTATCCTATGTGACCGATAAACATGGGAGATGTTCCCTTGGAGGAAATTTTCGTGCTAAGGATTTGTATTCAGTTTGCTAAGAATGTTAGTCTTCTCAATTTATATAGCAAAAATGAAATTTCAAAGGCTAACTCTAATGCCCAAGTTAACATGTAGAGATGTCAAATGGGCCGGGCTTGGGCAGGCCCAGTCCAAGCCCAACGGGCCTCCAACAAATTAAAACGGGCCGGGGCCGGGCCAGTGGGGCTGCCAAACGGGCCGGGCCAGGCCAGATTGGGGGGAAATCTAGGCCCAGTCCAAGCCCTGGCCCTAGGTCTAATATCTAGGGCCGAGCCCGAGCCCAATTTTTTTTTCTTGTTATTCAAAATAATATTATTATTTTACTATCTATTTTGTTATTATTATTTAATAATATAAATACTAACTTTTTATATGTATTTTAACAGTTTTTTGTTTACACACGGTACCAATACTAATTTTTATGTAAGACGGTGGAATTAGTCGGTTTGGTATTTATTGACAAATAAGTTCGGCCCATCCAAGACCGCCAAGGCCTCTTCAAGGAGGCTCATGATTTCTCACGGTTCGATTGTAATCTTTGTAATTTAATTCTTATTTTACGTCAAACATATCTTTGATTATTGCACCAAGGAAGAACGATCATCATAATTCATGTTCAGATTCATTGCTCATTCAATCATCGTTGGACACGCACACTTATATATAATAATGTGTGTATACAATAATATTGGGCCAAAAGAGGGCCTGTGTGTAGGGCCAAAGAGAGCCAGAAATAGGGTCAACCTTAGGGCCAAAAGGGGACCAGTTTTCGGGCCAAAAAAGGGCCGGGCCGGTTTCTCAAAAAATTCGGCCTGGCCCTGGCCCTGTCCCAAGCTCTAAGGGTTAGGGCCAGGCCTGCCCGGGCCAAAAAGGGGTCGGGCCGTGGGCCGCCCGGCCCTTTTGACAACTCTATTAACATGGCTTCAGCCCAAGCAGCGTATAGTTGCAGAATATAGGTTCCTTTTTTTTTTGGGCAAAAACAAGTACAAGTGATAGAGCCTCTCCCTTTCCTGTACAAAGTCACATGACGATTCTCTTTTTCATCACCTTATTTCATATATTCCACTTTCTTGAGACTCGAACTTGTAATCTTGCACTTCAAAGGAAAACATTGATAAGTCATTTTGCCAAACAAATTTTGTCATTCCATTTCTTCAAAAAGTCAGAATACTTTTATCCACAGAATTACCTGATTGAACATATAAGGGCATAAGTTAAACAAGCAAATTAGAGAGAACATGTGACGACCCGAGTCATCAATCACCCAATTCAATATTTTCCAACAAATCACAACGCAATCCCAATCAGATTACAAGACCCAAGCGACTGATATTATAATCTTCAACACAAGTACAAATAATCCCAAGTAAGATTACAAGACCTATAAATAAGTTTCAAGATTTCTAAACTCTAAAATTGCAAGTCCCGTCCACATCCTCGCTTGAACATGCTCATCAAAATAATCATCTGCACTGAAAAGGTAAATGTTGGAGGGTGAGCCAGGTAACCCAGTAAGTGAAATAATCATAGCACCACATAATCAAACACGGTAAACAATTTCAGGATCAATCAAAATATTCGACGCCCAAACCGTCAAAGAAATCGTGGCTTAGTACCCCGAACAATTAGTAAACCAATTTAATATCCAAGTTGCAAATAAAACATAACACTTCAGCATCTTGCCTCTGGTATCCTCAAGGGGATCCGCCAAAGCTTAGTTGTATCATAATCATAACGTATCACGCACGTAGACAAATCACTAGAGCACTGTCATTGATAAAAAAAATACTAAAGTCATATTTTAAAAATAAGATATTTACCGATATTCAAAACAAAGCATTTGAGCAAGCTTTCAGAACAACAGTATTTAGGAGTACAACGAACGTTGAGAAATAAATAAGGGTCAAATACACGTAGGTACCCTGGAAGTACCACAAAGTCTCAATTAAGGGTCCCAAAGTTTAATTTTTACACATAAGGGCCTGTAACTCTAAATTTGCAATAAATAAGGACTTCCGTCCACTTTTTTAATGATTAAGGCTTTTCCGTCAGGAGCATTTTTGGGTTTCCATATTTGGGTGTTTTTCTCTTCTTCTTCTTCTTCAAAATTTCACCCCAAATTCCTAGAACCACCTCGTCAACCCCTTGCATGTTAAAAGCCTTCACCACTTTCTCTCTTATACCAATCTCATCTCTCTCTCTCTCTCTCTAGAGCTGAGCCCTTGTATGGAGACAATTACCCATCTCCATTCAACCACTAGAAACCCTAATCCTCAAAGTTCAAATGGCGACCGAGGCCATTCCCAATTTCCAGAATCCCGACCTCATCCCAGTCTCACATCCGCCTGATTTTTACGTCAAAATCGAAGGCTCAGCAGCCCACGACGGCCTCCACTTCTAGCAGTTCATGAGGTTGGCTCGATCGCCGGCATGGTCTATTTATCCATTTATGAGGTTTGCAAGAAGGCAGTTCTCCGACGGGAAATGGAACACTTCAAAGGTGGGTCAGGTGATGGAGATACCACCAATCTGGTGGTCTTCAGGGATGGGTCTACCCCGGTGGTCCAGGTGAGGTTGATACCGCCGATCTGGTGGGCCTTGGCGATGGGTCTGGCCGGTGGGTCAGGTGATGGAGCTCCGGCTAACTTGTGGTCCCCGACGATGATGTTGCGATGATTATTGATGGCAAATATGTTAGTGCCCCACAGTGGCTGTGGTATTGGCACCGGTGGTGATGAGAGGAGACGGCACCGGCGGTGATGATGATCTGATGAGATAAGACGGTATGGTGGTGGTTTGACTGTGTTGATGCTGATTCAGGTGATTTTGGTTTCTTTGTGTATGCTAGATCATTGGTAGGGCTTGGATAAGTGCCGAACTGGGTAGGAGGAGATGAGTGAAAATTTGAAGAAGAAGAAGAAGTAAAAGAAGAAGATAAGAGAAAAGTTGAAGAAGAGAAGAGAAGAGAAAAAAAATTAAAACCTGTTCGGACAATTTTACCCTGACGGAAAGGGCTAGATCGTTAGGAATTTGGACGGATGTACTTACTTATTGCAAATTTGTAGTTGCAGACCCTTATGTGTAAAAATTAAACTTTGGGACCCTCAAGTGAGACTTTGTGGTAGTTTCAGGGTACCTACGTGTATTTAACCCAATAAATAACCACATGGCATAAAAAAATAGTGATATGGAATTCCCCTTACCTAAATCACAAAAAATTCGCTTATACAATTGCTCCTAATCAGGTCCTATGATTCATTTCCCATAACCGTGGCTAATCATCTTCTCTCACTCTCTAGTTTTCAATCTACTGATGAAAGTCAAAGATAAAGTAATTTAAAAAGATCAAAGGTCTATTTATAGAAATTTCTAAGAAGCACAAGGTGTAAAGAAATACAACGTGGCGAGACAAGGTTGTGTCACCTAGCAAGCACGACAATTAACCAAAGCACGACAAGGCTTGAAGTAGGAGGTGGCAAGACAAGATTGTGCCACCTAACAAGCACGACAATGCTAACCAAAGCACGACAAGGCTCGAAGTACGAGGTTTTGCCACCTAACAAACACGACAATGCTAAGTAAAGCACGACAATGCTAATCCCAATTGTCACTAAAAATCATCGTCATCATTTTTCTCTTAACCAAGTAATATTTTGAGCACCTCTAAAATTTGGGGTGTTACGGAACAAGCAATAAAACAGCAATACGGAATCCATGGATTCATGTATAAGATTAGAGTTAGGCTAGTAGAGCATAACTTGGAGGATTGAAATGAAATGAACAGTGTTTCTACAAGAGAGTGAAAGAAGAGAAGGGTGGGGGCCGGTCTAATACTGTCTTTTTTTAATCTTCTTTCCATAAAGAGAGATGAGATTGATTGCGAAACCTTATCCCACGTATTGCGAGGGCCACCGTGTGCATGGTTGCTTTATTTTCCTTTTTGAAGCAATAATTGGTATCATCATTACTCCTTCCCCCACCCCATCTTCAACCTTTACACCGATATACATTCCGTACTTGAATGTGGGTATATTGGCTATTTTTCTAAGCTGCCTTCTTGTTTGGCTTGTAACACATCATGCTCACATGATACATTGGAAAACTGGTAAACTGTGTAGGGCAGTCTTTAGTAAGGATCCTTCTCGGTTTTAAAAATCAGTAAGGTAAATCAAGTTGCTGGGCGCGCGCGCACACAAATCAGCTTGCCCATCAATCGAGATTAAGCTCTCTTTCCAGATGATCTTAAGGACGAACCCTACACATCGCTTTGGTGGATTCAAGAATATAAATTTTTCTGGGTGCTAGCCTGAAAGTTTGAACCCAAAAAGTCGAGGAGGACAAAACTCCCTAACTATTAGGCCAAAACTTGGGGGCAACCTTCCTTGTAGATATAGCATGAATATTTATATGTCAGGCCATCGCATCAAAGCCTCGTGTGACAATTCATGAGGTCTCTTTGTTCGGGAGGGTTGTCACAAGTTTGAAACTTGAAAACCACTGATCGATAAGGGTACGCGCATTATAAACATATCCTCTACGATAACAAGACCTAGTTGTGAGCTTTAGATACTATTAAGTTTGTAGCACTTATGGCACAACTCTCAAAATTAAACAAGGTCCTTCCAAAAAAGTCTACACGCCTTATATATATGTGGCGCTACAATGTTTGCTCGAGGAAGATAGAAACCTTGAGGTATAGAGAATCAATGTTTTCTTTTTTCACTTAATTTTTTGGATTCAAACTTGTACAAAGCGGGTCCTTGTCACTGAAGGCCGCATGGCCTTTTCATTGTTCGTAAGATCAAAATGTTTGCCTATATAGTTACTAATCTCAAGCAAGATATGATAGCCTTTGAAAGTGGTCTCCAGTAATCTTTACCAGCAAAATTTATTGCTTTTAGGCCATACTCTTAATTCACTTTCCAAAGTCGCAGAGCCAAATAATAGCTTCCCAATGCAGAGGTTGAATATAAGTAGTAATGCGGACATAAAAAAATAAAAATAAAATGTAGAATTGGAGAGATATAAGGGCCGTAATATGGGGGTGCAGCAACAGGGTCAGCAGCAGGAGCAGGAGGAGGTGCAGACTGAGGAATGTCAAATTATTTAAGAATCATTGCACTATCATTAATTCATTCTCGGACCACGACCCCCACGTGGCAAGATCTTATGGCTTCGATGGTGACAATCACACAAGACAGTTGCCTTTAGATCTTGGTCTGCATGGTGAGGGTGACGCTATTCTTGACACCTCGTTTTCACCCCAAAAAAAAAAATGTTCATTAACTTTGGCCGGTTAGATTGAGTAGCTCGAGGCACTTTTTGCATGAAAAAAAGACGTAGTCGAAGGTCCTACCATAAAGCTGTTTGAAAAAAATCCTTACTTTTTTCTTTTCCAAACACTACTCCAAACAATTTTTTGCTTTTTATTTATTTATTTTAATATTATAGCACGTAAAATTTTGTATTTGTACCACACACACATTAAATGATCACTATTCGTCTCTTCAGGATTTTGTCAAAAAGCACCTCATCTTCGGGCAGGAACTTATGTAAACGAAACGTTTAACCGTGTCAAGCTCGATCTCTCTATCGGTTACTACTTTTTAGCCATTTTTGTAAAAATGTCTACTTGGGTGTTGTCACTAATACAAGCTCTTACATGAAAATTAAGTGATGCACTCTGCTAAGAGTTTTGGCGTACTAATAATATGTTGTATAGAGTATTAGGGTTAGTTCTAATTAATGTTAGTACATTAGTATATAATATTATTGGTTTATGTTATTCTATTTTATTATGTTACTGATACAAAACAATATAGTTTATTTGTATCCAATTTATCGAAGAGTAATACAGATGTGAACAGTGCAAAGTATTTCAATATTCTTAAAATATACATATATCTATAATAGTACATATGCGGAGATTCTCAGCTTGGATTGCTTGTGCTGTCTGAAAAGATTTGAGACTTATTTATCAGGAATTAAAGATCATTATTTGTGGTACAACTAATTAAAATTTACTAGTAAAAAATGGCATGAATCGTGTACTGCTACTACTTGGCGACAAGACAAAAAAGAAGAACACAAGAGAGATTAGATGAAACCAAAAATCACACACACATATCAACGCATTATACGGCGAGATTCTCGCGGGCGTCTGTCGTATTTCATCAATTCTTTGTTTTTTGGATTTACGTACATATACTTTCATCAAATTCATATTACAATATGCAGATATCCACATATATATATATATATATATATATATATATATATATATATATATATATACACATTGTATATTAATGTGGTTGTTGGTAGTATTTAAGATTGGTAAAATCCATGCCAAAAGAAAAATAATGTCGCGTTAAATATATTGTCTTATGCTTTTGCTTACCACTAGTCATCGTGGTACATCCGATCGATACACGTGAACAAAATCAAGTTAGTAATATGAATTTTATTCAAAATAAGTGTTTATTGTCACATTTGGTAAAACAAATCTATAATGTGTGGAAACCAAGAATATCGCTGTATGAGTACTTAAGTTTATTACTTTTGTCATTTTTAAAAGAAAATTTAGGATGCCAAGTGTCAATATTCTTGATAGGTAATTATGTAACACCAAAAGAGTTGTTACACCAAGAGTGGTGTTCTCTTTATAAGTAGTAATTATTGTGATACACGAGATGCATGTACGTGCAAAAAAGAAGTTAACAATATGATACTTTACATAAACCTTGGCCTTTAAAATTTATTTTACCTATATTATCTAATGAATTTTAAGTTTTGAAACAAGTCCTTACATGTAGTTTTTAACACTAAAGGAGGTGTTATAGAAAGGGTATTTCCTCTGTAAGTAGTATAGATAATAGATATAAATATAGTTTATTAGATAGATCCATAGTACAAATGGAAGGTAAGAGTAAGTTTGATAATGACAATATAATGCCAATGATGTAGGACTTGGGAATTGAAGAAAATTAGCTGATCTAAAATTCTAACCAGCTAATGACTTGCAACTAATTTACGGAGAAGTGGCGAGAAAATAATGGAAAATTTCATACGCGCACGCGCACACACAGAGTATTTTTTTTTTTATTGTTTGAATAATAAGTGTTTACTTTGCAACGACAAACAACAGAGTTGATTACGATATTAGGAAGTAAAAATAGTCTTTTTTTTTTATCATTAACCTGTTACAAAATTTGTTTCAACAGCATTGGTAATGATGTAGGCAAAAGGCCAACTCCAAGGCATAGCTTACTGGGTAAAGATTTTGGCCTTTCTAGTATTATTATTTAGAGACTGGACATAAGACAGAGATGATCTATCTTTCACACTTGACTATGGTGGAGTAAAACAAGAAGCCAACATGGTGGGATAATTATCAACAGAAGGGGAAGGGACGTGTCATGACAAAATTGAAAAACTAATACAGTCAAAACACAGACGTACACACACACACACGCAGTGCATGCGTATAGGTTAGTACAGATATACATAAATGTGTGTATATATATATATGTACAGAATGCATGCAGCTGGTCCTGTCGGAGGAGAGAGGAGGAGGGGGAGGGGAGAGGGAGGGAGGGAGAGATCATTCAATGATTTTGTAATCCATTGCTTTATGATTGACGCCTCGCTGACCCTCACTTTTCTTCTTTTTCTTCTCCCTCTCTGCGCCCACACAGCTGCATGCCCCTCCTGACCCCTGACCTGCTGTTCATCCTGCCCTGCTGATGCAACACACTGTCATTCATTCATTCAGCTTTCATATTTTTGCAGGCTTTTTTTGTTCTTTATACTACACATATACCGGGGCAAAATGGCTGGGGGGGCATGGGGGCATTACTACAGTACAAGTGTGCATTAATTATTTACGTATAGATATACCAGCGTGCAATGTTTTAATTAAGAAAATGAAGAGGTAATTTGTTACAGTATTTAATTAACCAAACAAGTTAATTTTTGTAAATTACATATTTTGGAATGATACAAGATCCTACATTAGCATGTGTTATACTTTCAAGCCAATACTTTTGCATGCATACTCGATCGCGCTCTCTTATGCTAAAAGCAGACTACTCGACGCAGCGTAGCATCTCTTGTACATGTTTTTAAAAGGCTTCTTGGTTTGTTTGTAGGGGCAATAGTGGGGTGGGAATGAGGGCAGGGCGTTGATGGTGACTTGACTTGTGATTACTATCACTGTTGCCAAGTCCAAAACTTCCCCCCTTTGTATGGGCAGTGAGTCCTGTCTTTGTCTGCCCGGCATTCAAGGCGGGCTCTCTCTGTGTCTGATTTCTTTCCTTTTTTCGGGCTCTTAACAAAACAAATCAATACCGAGAACCACCAGTCTAATATCATTCAAGACCCCTCTGGTTTACTTTGAATGAGAGACTGAGCAAGGGTGGTGCATGCACATCAAAAAACTACTTTCAGTGTAAGGTTATGCAAATTTTAAAGCCATCTTTTAGGTTTAGCATTTTTTTGAGTAAAAAGCTTAACAGCCAGTCCGGCATTGCGCTTGAACTTTTCTAATGGAATGTAGAAACTTATAAGAACCTCGGAATTCGGGGTGTTGAGAAACGCAACGGAGAAAGTTGGGATGGTCGGAACATATAGAATTGGTGTCCGAAGAGGGACAATTTAGGCGGGGGCGGAACCAACCTAGGGTCGGCTGGGGCCTCGGCCTCCCCAAAAATGTTGAAAACCGCATTTACTTGTGAAAGCTTTACGACAAGAATACAAACAAATTTACTTCAACCCTCTCAGGAAAGCGTTCTTGATTGCGCTCCTAATGTGAGCGAAGATTTTTCTTGCGTTGAACAGTTATCAATAGATTAAGGGTGGTATACGAGAAAAAAATGTTTCTCATGAACAAACAAATTCTCTTATAAAAACTACATTTCCTTCTGTTTTTTAGTTTTATTTTTTAGCAAGAATTTAACAGAAGCGAAAAGGTCAAATTTTCCATCATTGCCAATATCCTTGTAATCAAACTCTTGAAAAGTTCACTTTCCCACAGTTTCTACCTAATTAAATCGAAGTGTGCCTTAATCTCCCAGACCCGACACAAAAAGAACGAGAACAAACTTCACACGGTCAAATGACAGCGACCAAAACCACTGGTACCGACCATTTAGTAAATGGACCATCGGATGGAGGACGCTGTTGCGATAAGAAGAAGGGTTAAGTGAGACATGTGGTTATTACACTAGATATCCAACGCTCTGGCCACCCAACATTTTCTACAAATGATAAGTGAGTTAAAGCATTCAACGGCAGTGTGGAGGTAAATTCGGTCTTCTCTGTAGAGTCCATATATATTTGGTTGGAAAGAGATTGCCCTGTTCTTTATTATGCCCGGCCAGCCACTTTTGGGTCATCTGAACCAAGCCCAAACAGTCGGCCAATCCAAGATTGCTTAACTTGGTTATCACGTCCAAGCCCACCCAGGGTGCAGATTTCTAAGTTGTGAACAGTACTAGACCTCAACTACAATTATTGGACCTCCAGTTACAGGCGTAACTCAAACCTTTTATTTGGAGCCCAGAATACACATGACAAGAGAACCTTGCCAAACTTTTTGAGGGTTATATTAAGAAGGACTTTATTGAAGACCAAACTCAACATACATGGGTCACACTTTCAATGCAACTTCATGCACTTACAAAAGGGTGTAAACAGGGAGCGGACTACCCAATGATCCAAGAGAAGTGAATGAAATCCCCTATGAACAGTGACCTTGTACCCCATGTTTGTTGGGCTTTCCGACAAACCAAAACAACCGGGGTACGTTTGAAATCAGTTACGGTTTTGGTTTTTAGTTTTAAAAAAAATAAAAACTAATTTAGTTTTTATTTTTTACAAAAACAGATGGTGTTTGATTATCTAGTTTTTCTTTTGAGTTTTTCTTTACTATTTTTTTTAGAACTCCCCGAAGCACTGGTGGCGGTGGCGGTGGCAGGTGGTGTTGGCAGTGGCGAGGGACTGGTGGCAGTGGCAGTGGCAGTGGCGGTGGGGGTAGCACGGGAGAGTTAGCGGTGGCAGTGGCAGTTTGAGGGGGGGTTGGTGGTGGTCTCAAAATAAAAACTAAAACTGAAGACTCAAGGGTCTATTTGAAATCACTTATAGTTTTGGTTTTCAGTTTTCAAAAAAATAAAAATAAAAATCAGTTTAGTTTAGTTTAGTTTTTATTTTCTACAAAACAAATGGGTGTGTGATTACCCAATTTTTATTTTGAGTTTTTTTCTTTGGTGGTGGTAGTGGTATTTTGAGTTTCCACTTTGCTGGTGGTGGTGGTTTCGTGGTAGGGGAGGGGAGGGGAGGGGAGGGGAGGGTGAAGGGGGTGATGGTCTCAAAACAAAAATTAAAATTGAAAACCCAAAGCTCTAAAATAGGAGTTTTAAAAAAAAGTCATGTTTCAAAAACGAGTTTTCAAAACTAAAGAAAAGAAAAATGAAAACTGTGCCAAACGTATTTTTTCTCCAGTTTACAAGAGAAAAAAAAACTAAAAACATAAGTGATATCAAAACCTACCCAAAACTCCAAAATGAAAATTTTAAAAACAGTCCTGTTTTAAAAACTGTTATCAAAGTTGAAGGGAAAAAAAACATAAACTGGCTGTCACGGGATTTTTTCTTCCAGTTCACAAAACTGAAAAAAAAAATGTTACCAAAAGCTACCTAAATGTACTCCACTCTTCATGCGTTAGTCTGGTTTATAATTGTTTGGCAATAGACGACGTACTTTACTTTTCACCCTTCGACTTTATATTACAACAAAAAGACCTCTTGACCTACTTTCTTATAATCATTAATGTAAGATCTGAACTATCACAAAAACCTCATATATGCTAGTAGGAGCATTATGTCCAGACAATATCAAAAAGCCCATACTTTCACCAAGTTAAATTGATTTTTGGTCCTTTAATTCGGAAAAAAAGTTTAAAAGGTATTTTATCCTGATGTACTTTGCGATTTTTCCTTGAAATTTGATTGTGTCATCCTTATAGTTATTTGATCGTATTCAGGGACAGATTGAAAAAGTCTAATCAAATGAGGCTAAAAAGACTTTAAAAAAAATGATGGCTAACAAAAAAAATTAAAAAACTTCAAGTTCATATAATACGTGAAAAATTAAAAATATTAAAATTAGAAGTAGTTCATCAAGGTTTCACAAAACAAGAAAATATAAGAAAGTAACTATATATATCAATGGTCAAAATGGAACTCGACGTTTTTTATAATCATGAGAGTCGTCAATGATCGGGTCTATAGTAAAAGTATCCACAATATTTTTCTCAAAGAGTAAACATGTTACGATATAATGGCATCTTTGTAAATATGTTAAATTAAAATTAAAATAAAAGGTTGGGGGGGGGGGGGGGGTTCATGGCTCTCCCCAGTCATGAGAGAGTTCCGCCCAAGACCGTATTGACGGAACCTTAAGAGGTCAGGCACGGGTCATGTGTCATAAACAATTGAAAACATAAGCAAATTTAAGGGGAGCAATTAACCATTCACCGGTGACAACTTAAAATAAGTTGCTACTTCGATCTAGTACTCCATCCATCGCGAATAGACAGGCCAGATCAAAATTTTATTAAAATTTTTATGTCTAGGTAGCCGACGGGAATCTTGACCAAAATGCATGAGAGTGATTTAATGAGTTGGAAGAATTTGCGGGCAAAATGTGGGAAGAGACATTTCGGTAAACTTCACCGTCTGTTGCATACTTAAAAGAAAAAACTAAATCTAGTCCGTCCATCCGTGTCAGATTGCACCGACAACTGGAATTAAGTTAACAGCGTTATCAATTGATATGCAAAGTCACCTACCAATTAAATATTTGGCCCAAAGTAAAAGGACCAAATATTAATGTAAAAATGGGCTTTAACGGAACCAAACAGTTTGTAACGGACGGCCTCTTTCCTTATCTTCTTTAACTGGTAAGTTCACACACAGCGCAAATGGCTACTACTGCTACTACTACAGTCACTGCTCCTGTATTTTTCTCTTCAAATCCAATCAGAACCACCCAATTTTCCCTACGGAAGTCCTCGGTCTCGTTCGAAAACCCTAAATTGGCAGCCGTTACAAGCATTTCTTTCTCGATTTCTCGCCCTGCTTCCAAAAAACTGCGACTTTCCAACAGAAAAATCCGCTGCAACAGCTTCTCCACTGTCTCCACCGACACAACCAATTACGAGGTATATGTGTTGTTACCCTGTTTGGTTGCTCGTGAAATCTAGGAAAAGGAACATAAAACACTGGAGCAATTTGTGTGCTTGGACTTTTCGCGAATTTCTTAGTGTTCGAAACATTGACCTGAAATCGATTTGTTATTAAAGATTAAGTCTTATCTGACAAAACCAAAATAGGGTAAAAACAAAAAGTAGAGTCGTTTACATGTATACACTGTTATGGGTATTCACAAAAAGCTAAAGGGGACAGAAATTAACTGATAGATGTTATCAACATTGGTATAAAGTGTATTGTTTCTTTGCAGCATCATTTGCAGAAAGTTGTCTGAAGTTGGGAGCATAATTTGTTATAATCTGATGAATTACTGTATATGTGCGTGCACTCACATACATAAATGTGCATATATTAGTTATAAAGAAAGTAGGAAAAGAATATGGAAGAAAGGGGATGTACCTTTTTACTGATACGTGCTACTTTGGTAGATACATGAAATGAATTCTATCGAGATTTTAATATAAGTTTGTGTTTCTGTTGAATCATCCTATTGTTTTCCTTTCAAAATATGACAATGGCATAGCTACCAAGTGTTGAGTCCGGGAACTTCATAACTGATGGATTGTTGAGTTTCTGCTTTGTCTTTTGTAGTTTAAGTATGTTGTTAACCACCAACTGCTGCTGTTAAAAAAGACCAATGCTCTGAAAGCTCAAGCTGATGGGCAGTGGTGTAACATGCTATTTTTGATACTCACTTTCACTACAGTTACACAAAACATACTCCTTTTCAAGTGAATGTGCTGAGGTAGGTGTTGCTGGTAAGTTTGAACTTGGGATGTTTAGTCTTTGTTCCCAAATATGATATACCAACTACAATTGCCTTAGAAACTCAGAGGGATGTAACATAGTGCACGAGGCTTCTGGGGAGGGTAACTCTGATTTCCTAGGTCAGGATGGAGCAACGTTATCGTTGTGCCAAAGCTCACCCTCTAGAATATGTTTATGGTTCTATCACCAACTGCTCTAATTATTTAAGCTAGTAGAGAGTGTCTCACAGTGGTGACAGTTAGGCCGTGCACATCTACCCTTCTCAGATTCCGCAACGATGGGAGCTTTGTGCACCGGGGTTGTCCTTCTTGGAGAGAGGGTTCACGGTGGATTTTATACCCTAACAATTTTCCTTTACACGTGGATACACAAACCTAGAAGCACGGCTGCATATATTGGACAAAACAATAATATGAAAGGCAGAATAAGCTTATGCAGGAAGAACTGAGCCGAAGACCTTGTGGAACCCCCAAAACCATAACCATGTTAGGTCATCATTATTCACTTTAAAAGCTTGTACTAACCATCGAGCTAACGTTTAGAGAAGAACTGAAGACACTTCAGCATTAGCTATTGGTTTTAGCTTTTCTCAAGTTTCCTTAAGCATTATTGTAATTGTCTGTGTCAATTGAGTGCTTACTTATTCATCCAGTATGTTTGAGTTCATTACTTTTAAGGTTTCACTCATTTCGGTAACATCTTTCTCAAAATTCTTTCTTTGGGAGTCGAGCAATCGGGAACAGATTGTGTTAGGCCTTACATACTCCACTTCTTCCACCATCCCTATAATAAAGGCGCATTTTCATTCTGATTTGATGCTACTAACCTTATGGTAGTCGGATGTTGACAAAGGCCAATAATATCTGATGTAGTTACCAAGTACATGTCGTAGCAGTTATGAGATTTTTGCAGATTGCACTTTCTATCCTGCCTTGTACCACCCATTTTCCCTCCCTTCAAACCAACTTCATATTCCTTTTCCTTTTTTCCTTCACTGTTTTTTTGATGCCATAAGCAAGTGAATTCTTATACAGTTTTCTGATGGTTCTTCTGAGGTGGAGTTGAGATTAAAACTCGGGGACAGAGACATTCCAAGCACTAGAGATATATCAGTGGAGGCGGAAGAGAGCTCTTTAGCCATCAGAATAAAGCACTCTGGATCTTCAATGACTCTCATGGAAACCAGTTGCCTGTACGAGAAGATAAAGCCTGCCGAAACAATATGGTCTCTGGAAAAAAATCATTTGTGAATTTTCTTCACGAAAATTTATTACTGTTGTTTAAACCGAACTTGATTGTCTTCCCCAGGTACTTAGATGAAGATGAACTGGTTGTTAACTTGAAGAAGCAAGATCCAGATTTAAAATGGCCTGACATTGTGGAGTCCTGGGAGTCCCTTACAGTGGGAGTTCTGCAACTATTGAAAGGGACATCAATATATTTAGTTGGGGATTCAACTGAAATCAACCAGAAAATCTCTCGAGAGCTGGCAGTTGGTCTTGGGTATGTGTTTTCTTTTGGGTCAAGGAGGTGGCCGAGATTAGCCTCGTATATGATCTTATAGAACATGCTGCTCCACTGTATCTTTCCTTTTTGTCTAGAACTATTGTCTATCCAGCATGATCCATGTTTATTGCTCAGCTTCACTTATACTTGTTAATATGCTGTTACTAACTGTCATAATATGCAGGAAAAGTTGTCACAGTTATGAACCTTCGTATACCAACATTTAATGTCAAGACAGACAAGACATTTTGTTGTTAGAATTTCTGCTGGATTTATACGCTTCTTTCTTCCCCTCTTCTCGGAATCTGGATTTCAGTAGATCCATCTTTTCACACTTTTACAGTTCCATCTTGTGGAACCTAATCTTCTTTTTAATTAATTTATTGCATCTTTGTACGCTGTATTTCACTCTAAACTTGTATTTGGTACTTATACGGGTTGATCAAATGCTGGTGACTCACTATGGAAAATATCTCTGTTTTTTCTATCAAAATTAGCTTGGTTTGTCCCCTTTGTCCTAAGAGTTAGCCTCTTTGATTCATCTGGTTGTCAGGTATACGCCACTGAGTACAAAGGAGCTGTTGGAAGCATGTGCTAAGGAGACAATTGATTCATGTGAGTATGTTTGCACAATCTTTTGACGGGGCTAATTTGCTATTTCTTCTGTACAATGAAGCGGTTTACTGTTAAAATTTGAACCCTTATGACCTCTGCAAGATTGAGACCAAAATGACTTGTATTCTCGTCTTGCAGTGCATTAACAACTGTATGAATTCCAGGGGTGATTGCAGACGGGTCTGATGCTGTAGCTGAAGCAGAAGGAGCTATACTAGAAAGCCTCAGTAGGTGTGGACATCTGCTAAATTGATTCTTCATATTACTTTGGTTCTCACAAGTTAGAACATCTTATTTCGAACTTATTTGCTACTGCAGTCATGTTCGCTCTGTTGTTGCAACACTAGGAGGGCAGCATGGTGCTGCTGGAAGGGCCAATAATTGGCGGCATCTCTACGCGGGATTTACTGTTTGGCTTTCACAATCTGAAGCTAAAGGTGACGTCTTTGATCTTAGGTTTTCTATTTCAGTTTTGATCCCAGTGTAAACCCTATCAACAACATCATCTTGTTGCCCTTTGTTCGTCAAAACGTCTACCTAGTCTGAACCCAAACTAGGAAAACATAATAATATCTATCTGCAGAAATAAAGGCGAGACTCAGCTGATGGGCTATACTATAAACACCGGGAGAGTAATGTACATAGATTAAGAGATTGGACTAGAATATGTTAGAATCATAATGTTTTCATGCCTGTTTGATCAACTTTAAAATAGTAACTTGTCCTTATGGAATAGTAATTTCATGAGGTATCGATTAGGCGGTTGGTGGAGGGATGTGGGAAAATAATCTTCATATGGCTATCTAAATGTTATGATAGTGTAAGAAAAATTGTGGTGGGTCTTGGAGCAAAAGTAGTACCCACATTTGAAAGTCTACAGGGCATATTCGTTAAATGATGTGATTGCCCGTCTAGGTCTTGTGCAGGTCGCTGATGTGATCTGTTCAAGTTATTTGTTTTAGAATAGTGAGGTAGTCAGTATTATGATGCTGCAATCATTTTGTTTTATGTGGATTGCTTTTCTTTTTCAATCAATTCAAGCTTTGGGGACAAAATTGTATAGCAGCTGATTGAGCCATTCTGTGCCTGTATTTCTAGTTTGGAAGGACAACGCTGTTCTAGCACTAAATCTTGTGTCCTGGAAAATTAATTCCACTAATCTTATTACAGATGAAGTTTCAGCGAAAGAGGAGACTAAAAGACACATCAGAGACGGACAGGCTTACTCTAATGCAGAAGTGGTAGTCAAGCTTGGAGGTTGGGATGTCGCCTATTCAAAAAGCGTCGCCCAGGCTTCACTGAGTGCAATTAAACGCTTAATTCTGTCTGATAAGAATCTTCCAGGTGCCCAACAGCTCAATTACGAGTTTCTCAGCTAAAATTATCATACAAGGATTAGCTTGATGAATACTTATTCGTCTCATTAGTAGGGACGTCACAGTTTTATACAGACGCCAAAGTTCTTTTCATATAATCTGTTTCACCTAGCTCTCTTTTTCATCTTAGAAGGATAGCCAAGCGTTTCTTGCTGAGTAAAAAATATTGCATACCTGAATCATTAATGACTATATCCTTGCCTGCTGTTTTGAAGGTAAAAAGGGTCTGTACATACGACTGGGATGTCGAGGTGACTGGCCAAATATCAAACCTCCTGGGTGGGATCCAACAACCGGAGCCGATGCATCTTCTCCCACATTGTAGCAAGGGCCAACATACAGTACACAGATGGGTAAAGGGGAAGGTTTTTGACTCTTCCAAAATTGATTTCATTCTTTCGACTTTACTGCATGATGCATTCTGTACCGCTGCGGGTATAAATTTCTAGTGTAATTTCTTGAGCAATATAACTTACACTTGACAATATGTTTGCCTTAATAGTTGGGGTACTAAATGCTATACATATTGCAGGCAAGGCATGCTCGGCTTGCTCCTGCTGCAGATCATAATTAATTTCTTTTTGAAATGTTAGTTCCTAGGACTAAGGCTATCAATTTCAACCCAAACCCATTTACCCACCCCCACGCACCCATGTAAAAGACACCCAAACCCATCCATTTAGTAATTGGGTCTAATGGGTCAACTATTTTTCAAACCCAACAAACCATGGGTTTAAATGGTTTATAAGCGGGTACCCATTAAACCATCTAATTTAATCCTTATTCCTTAGTGTTAATAAATTGGGTCAGTGGACCCATTATCCGCCTACTAACAGATAATGTGTATTTGTTAGTTTGGATAAATACAGTTATTTAGAGAATATTTATCTCTTAAGTGTTTGAGATAAATACAATCTTTATCTCCTAAGAGTTGGAGGTAAAGTCAGTCTCTAATTGTATCTCTATATAAAGGTTAGAGATATCTCAATAAATCATAAGTCAATAGTAATAATCCTCTCTCTATAGCACTTTCTCTAGTGCAATCACCAAGCTTTAGGATTTGGTTCGTGGACGAAGAACTCGACTCTAGTAGCCGTTTTCGTACTTGCGAAAAAGATCAAGCGTGTTGGAGGCTCATAACAACAAGGATCCTACGTCGGAATATTCGGAGATTTCGTACTGTATGTTTCTGAACCCACTACGTGTTACGTGGTAGCGCAATAATTGTTGTAATCGTTTCAACATTAGTATCAGAGCATGATTACTTGTTAATTCGCCTTTAACATGCTAATATAATTATGTGCATGTTGCGATTTTTTTCTAAATACATGAATGAGACCCATTATTAAAATTCAAAATTTTTTGAGCATGTTTTTCTGAAAAATAATTATATAGTTTTGTTCTCCTATGGTTGAGGATGAACTCCATAAAATTTCGTGATTTTTGGATGCATAATTTGTGAGAAATCACGATTTTATTTTTCAAGAAAACTGTAGTTTTTTCAATTTTGGGACTCAAATTCGGAGCATGATATTCAGTTTTTATCATGATCGTTTGGTACATAATTAATCTATGTCGCATAAGCTTTCCAACGATATATCGTACGCATTATTTGGCTTAAAACGAGAGAGATATGGCATTCGGAAGTTGGCATCGTGGCATGGCGGCGGCTGGAGAATTAGGATTTTTCAATGAAGAAGATGAACAGTGAACCCACGCGCGACACGCGCTCAAGCCGAGCCGCAGACGCGCGCCACACGCGAAGGCAGCCGTACACGCGCCATACACGCCAAGCCGCGCCCTCACAAGCCGCCACGCGCGACACGCGCCGCATGCGCCAAGCCAAGTTTGATTCCACGCGTGCCCACGCGCGCGCGTGTAACACACGCGCCTGTTAAAAAAAAATCCCAGTGGCTGCCCCACGCGCATGGCGGTGCGTGGAGGCGCGTGAGGTATTTTCTGGAGATTTTTTGACCCACCACCAGCGCGTGGAGCTCTTTCTTGGCTTCTGTAATTTTTCTATGGTATTAAATTTACCTCAATACCCTATGTGTGTGTTCTGTCTAATTTTTAAATGATTTTTTCTAGAAAAATTAGCTTTAAAAATTTGTTTTGATACACTTAGAATTTTTCTTTAATTGCAGAGGGTATAATAGGGATAAATTTACTGTTTGGCAATTTTAAGAATTTATCTCTCATTTTTTGGCCATTTGGAAATATTTTTTGTGGTACTTATGTGTTCCCAAAAATACGAATAATGCGCAAATATTAATTTGTGCACTTTGTGAGCAGAAATAAATATTATGGAGAGCTATATGACATAAATGAATTATGTTTTATTTATTTGCCTTGATTAGTGTTATGGTTTAAATATGTTTTTTGTTGAAATATATTTGTTGGGCTTTTGGTAAGCCCACACCTCTTTAAACCCAATTTCAAGGCATTTACGTCTGTTTTTCTTGAAAGGAGAATGTGACTTATTCATCCATTTAAATTACCCTTTAACTTGTTATTTGAGCATGCTGGTTTTAGGTTAAATGGATGGATACTAAATTGACATTCTAAAGAAACTTATGTTTATGTATTTACTCTTGTTTTAAGAAAATTCTTTTTAGAATAATGTGATGTGCGGCATCTCCATTTGTTTTATTAGAGTAGTTTGTAGTAGGATTCTCAAAGATGTTGTATTCTACTATTTCCCTGTATATTTTCAGAAAGCCTTGTACGGGGATGTAATTTCGCACGCACATTATTCAAGTCAGAATTTTCTTAGCATAAGTTATTAGAATGCCAATGGGGCTTAGTTGAGTCCTTGCACACTTTATTGCATGGTGCAATTTTATATTGTTCTAAATTATCATGTGGATGATTTATTATATTGTGGTTTATATAATGATGAAATTTATTGCGAAAAATTACTTGAAAAATATTTTTCCCAACTCACATACATGGGAGATGATTACGAGCTTAGCAAATTTTCGATTTCATGATGTGAGGAAGGATTATGTTTTTCATTTGAATTTTTTGAAATAAATAGAAAGATGTATAATTAATGTCTTTTCCTTGCACAATCTAATGTAGTGAATATAATGGCTACCAAGAATGTCATAGCTGATCTCGTTAAGGGTGAGAAACTTAACGGAGATAATTACGACGTTTGGCACAAAAAGATGAAATTCATGCTGAACGAACAAGAGCTCGAGGAGCACTTGACCAAGGAGATGGTCGCGCCAACTGAAGCGCAACCCCTAAGAGACCACACTGCCTACCAGAAATGGAATCAGAAAGATCGTAGTGCGCGCTACACCTTGTTGAGCAGCTTGCAAAATGATCTAATATGGCAGTATGATGAACTTCCAACTTGCAAAGCTTTATGGGAGCAGCTCAAGTTCTCTTTTGGTGGAACCTCAACTACGTGGCTTCGTAGCCTTGTGATTAAGTTTGAGGAGTACACAAAAGACCCTAAGCATATCATGAGTGAACATCTAAGGATGATGTCCAATATGATTGGTAAGCTGAGGGATGCTGGCCATGCGCTCACAGATGAGCAGCAAGTCAGAGCTGTCATAAGGTCCTTTCCTGCCTCATGGGCCAATATGAAACAGATATTGACCCACAGTGAAAACATCAAGAACTTTTCTGATGTTTCACAGCATGTCATCCTTGAGGACGAGACTCGAGATGTTGACAAAACCCTTGCTTATGTCGCCCAAGGGGGATCGCGCAATGCAAATGGCAAGCGCGGAAGACAAAGTAAGAAAGACGAGGCTAGCACTTCTGCGCCAAAGGAAGGAAAAATGAAGAAAACGCAAGGGGGTTCGCGCAATGCAAACGGCAAACGCTGATATTTTCTCTTCTTTTTAAGGGTAATAAGTTAGACATCTTTTTGGATAATGTTTTGTTCGGACATGATTTTCGCATGGATAGTCTTTTTCAATTGGATTTAAATGATTCTCAGTCCTCTTATTCTTATGTTGTGAATGATAATATTGTGAATGATTCTACCACCTGGCATGCAAGACTGGGCCACATAGGCCATGATAGGATGACTCGTTTGGCTAGAGAAGGCCTTTTGGGCCCATTCGCAAGAGTCAATTTACAAACTTGTGAGGCTTGTTTGGCCGGTAAAGCATGCAGGAAGCCTTTTGGAAAGGTTGTGAGAGCAACTCAACCACTTGAGCTAGTTCACTCTGACATATGCGAACCTATGAGTGTAAAGGCATGCCATGGCGCTTCTTATTTCCTTACACTAATAGACGATTATACGCGATATGGTTGTGTATCTGATATCTCACCGTTATGAAGCTTTGGACTGTTTCAAACGCTTTGTAGCTAAGGTTGAGAATTAGAAAGAGAAGAATTTAAAAACTTTTCGTACTGACCGAGGACGCGAATATTTGTCAGATCACTTCAAGAAGTTTTGTGAGGAAAAAGGGATACGCAGGCAACTTACTATTCCTAATACTCCACAACAAAATGGCGTTGCGGAAAGAAGGAATAGAACATTGTTAGATATGGTTAGGTTATGATGGCGCAAACAAACCTTCCAATATCTTTTTGGAGATGCTCTTTTGACTGCTGCCTATATACTTAATCGAGTGCCTTCACAATCAGTCAAGTCTATCCCATATGAGCTTTGAAATGGCCAAAAGCCAAATTTGGATAACTTATGCCCATGGGGCTCAGCAGGTTATGTTCACAGTACTTCTCACAAGTATGGGAAACTAGGGCCTAGAGCTAAAAAGAGTATCTTCTTGAGGTATTCTGAAAACTCTAAAGGCTATGTGATGTATGGTGAACATTCAAATGGTGGAAAGATTGATATAGAGTCTCGTGATGTCGATTTCATAGAGAATGATTTTCCTAGCATTGGAGACGCAAGTAAGAATCTTGACCTCTATGAGTTAGAGGAAGTTGAAGCCACTTTACCATCTCCAAGCGAAGGTGGGGGATTAGTTCCTCATTTTGTTGTCGCTGAAGATAGTATAAGTGATCTTCAACCTAGTGGGAGCATCCTAGACAGTGGGAGCACACCATCAGGACCATCAGGTCAACAAGATTCTCAATTGCGTAGAGGTGCACGAGGAAGAGTTTCACGTCGTCGTTTTGAGATTGACGGTGAAATTCTTATGTGCACTCCAACTGATGAAGATGAGCCAACTTCTATGGAAGATGAGCCAACTTCTATGGAAGAAGCCTTATCTTCACCTGCTAGTAATGAGTGGATGGCTGCAATGAAAGATGAGTTGAGCTCAATGGATAAGAATCAAGTCTGGGAGTTGGTTGATCTTCCACCAAGGCACAAGACTGTTGGAAACAAGTGAGTTTTAAAAGTCAAGCGCAAGACAGACGGGTCAATTGACAAGTATAAGGCACGTCTTGTGGCGAAAGGCTATACCCAACTGCGGGGTGTGGACTATGAAGACACTTTCTCCCCAGTGGTGAGATTTGCTTCAATTCGCCTGATCCTAGCTATTGTCGCCCAGCAGGATTTAGAACTTTTTCATATGGATGTTAAGACTGGGTTTCTCAATGGAGAACTAGACGAAGAGATTTATATGGCTCAACCTGAGGGTTTTGAAGTCAAGGGACATGAGCGCAAAGTTTCCGGCTCAAACGTTCTATATATGGTCTCAAACAATCGTCTAGGCAGTGGTACTTTAGGTTTTATCATGCCATTACCTCTATAGGTTTTGAAATGATTGAACAAGACCATTGCGTTTACGTAAAACGATCCAAGAAAAATATTCTGATCTTTTCTTTGTATGTGGATGACATTCTTTTAGCTGGGAATGACATGAGTTCCATTGTCGCCACTAAGCAGTGGTTGTCCTCAACTTTTGAGATGAAGGACATGGGAGAAGCTAATTATGTGCTCGGGGTTAAAATCATACGTGATCGTCCAAAGAGACTTCTCGGTTTGTCTCAAGAGACATATATCAAGAAGGTCATTGAACGATTCCGTATGCATAACTCAAAACCCATAGACACTCCAATGGACAAGGCGTGTACTTTAACAACAGACCAATGCCCAAAGAATGATGAGGAAAAGAATCGGATGTCCAAAGTGCCTTACGCGGCTGCAGTTGGGAGTCTGATGTACGCTATGTTGTGTACGCGTCCAGACATCTGCTTTGCCGTTGGAATGGTGAGTCGTTATCAGAGTAATCCTGGACCCGCTCATTGGAATGCAGTGAAGAGGATTCTTCGATACTTACGTGGAACCGCTGATCTCGTCCTGTGCTATCATGGTGGAGACTTGAGATTGAGAGGATACAGCGATGCTGATTGGGGCGGTGATAGAGATGAGCGCAGATCCACTTCAGGTTATGCATTCATACTAGGAGGTGGAGCTATCTCTTGGTGCAGCAAGAAACAGACTTGCATCGCCCTATCCACGATGGAGTCGGAGTATGTTGCTTGTTCAGCAGCAGTCCAGGAAGCTGTTTGGTTGAGGTCATTCTTACAGGCTCTAGGGGTTACAGCTCATGCAGACGAGTCTGTCACTGTTCACTGTGACAATACAGCTGCCCTAGATTTTGTAAAGGACCCCAAATATCATGGGAAGGCCAAACACATAGGCCTTCGTTATCACTTCATTAGAACTTTAGTTGCGCAAGGAGAGGTGACCATGAAGCATATACCTACTGGCAGAATGGTGGCTGATCCTTTGACCAAGCCTATTGCTAGAGATGTTTTCCTTTCTCACATTAGGAGTATGGGACTACGTAGGTTTTGATATGTTTATGGCATCTTATGTACTTGACATTATTTATTACATTAAATTTTCGTTCCTTGATTTGAGTTTATTATGGAATGAATGGATAATCTTTGTGATTACATATACATCCTTATTGAGAGTGTCACCAGGCTCGAATTGACCCACTCACACGGGTAATTCACCTTGGCGCTAAGATAGCGAGCAAGATGAGACATAATTGTCTTAAGCGCCAAGAGGGCGAATAAGATGATACAGCTTATAAAGCAAACATGTCGCCTTAGTTGGAGCTAAGATGAGACCTAAAAAATGTAGGTCGATCATAGAGTATCTCCACAACTCTATGTAGCCTGCTTACAGCCGAATGTGAGATTTCAGGCAGGCACTATGAGAGTGACTGGGCTGAAAAACTCAGGTTAGGCGCTTGTACAGCGACTAGACCCAGATTCGTATGGCGTATTTTATTATACATTTATGTGACACGCCCTTGCGGGTTACGCCATAGCATGCAAATCATACTGCATGTGCTAAATGCAGACCGACAGTGGGAGTGACGAATGAATCCCTGCTTCGTCACTGTGTGAGCCACTTGGATCGAAATTTTTGATCTTATATGGTACCCTTTTCACCTTAGACTATGTCATGAAGAGGATACTCAATGTCGCTACTTTAGCATGTACCCTTGGATCATGGATGATGCGGTCTCGCGGGGCATGTCTAGGAAAGCGGTTGGGTCTAATTGGAATGACATGAGGGCTTTGGGAAGAAAGTTCAATATTACATCATGTTGTGTGATTCATAGCCCGGGCGACTTTGTCGATTTTCGTTTCGATATGAGTCATGAATACATAACATATGAGAGGTTTAACACTGCTCACTATGAGGGATTTGAGAGTGTTTAATCTGGTGTAGTTGAACTATCTGGGGTACATACGAGATTTTTTTGGAGTGATGTATTGTGTTAGTTTGGTGATAACTTAATACAATACTCCTCAACTGGACATCCTTTCTCGTAGGTCGCACGTTCCATTTCCTGTATGAGGAGATGAGTGGACGAGAGATAAAGAGGGACTGTACGATTTATTTGCCCTGTCTGTGGGCGAGTGGGAGCTGTTAATAAATTGGGTCAGTGGACCCATTATCCGCCCACTAACAGATAATGTGTATTTGTTAGTTTGGATAAATACAGTTATTTAGAGAATATTTATCTCTTAAGTGTTTGAGATAAATACAATCTTTATCTCCTAAGAGTTGGAGGTAAAGTCAGTCTCTAATTGTATCTCTATATAAAGGCTAGAGATATTCCAATAAATCATAAGTCAATAGTAATAGTCATCTCTCTATAGCACTCTCTCTAGAGCAATCACCAAGCTCTAGGATTTGGTTCGTGGACGAAGAACTCGACTCTAGTAGCCGTTTTTGTACCTGCGAAAAAAATCAAGCGTGTTGGAGGCTCGTAACAACAAGGATCCTACGTCGGAATATTCGGAGACTTCGTACGGTATGTTTTCGAACCCACTGCGTGTTACGTGGTAGCGCAATAATTGTTGTAATCGTTTCAACACTTAGAAAACTCTCAGCCACACCATCGCGACCGGCCGCCATTTTCGCATGCCGAAACCGACAACACTTCATCAACGTCATCATGTTCCCACCATCCCCGCCATAAGAAACAAAACCCCATGCACAATCAAGCAATACCCTCACTTCAGAAAAGCGGTTTAGAGGTCATTGTCTCTGAAAAATTTCGGCAAAGACCTCAAGCTAGATCCTCAAATCGGTCTTGGCTCAGATCTATAGTAGATCTAGGTTTTGCGGGTAAGGATGATCTCAAACAACTTATGGGGGCTCAAATGGAGGCAGGTGGCGTTCAGAGCGGTTGTGGTCGTTGTTGAAGAGATGGTGGTAGCAGTGCAGCGAGCCTATAGTGGTTGATGTGGATATTTTTGTATGGGAGGACCTGTAGTAGCATTCAATGTGGTATATAGGTGGTGGTTGTCATTGCAATGGCTACAGCAGTTCGGCGAGGTTATGGTGGTGCGATATTTTGGTTTGGTAAGGAGCTGTAGTTGCTTCTGCAATGGTGTGTTTTGTTGACGAGATGGTGGAGCAGTGCTGCGGGGCTGTTGCCGTTGACTGATGTGGTTGTCGGTGGCAGTGACGGTGGTTATTAGTGTGATGGCGGTTGCTGGTGGCGGTGATGATGAAGATGAGGAAGAGAGACTCAACAATATTAACCTGTAAATTAGGTACGGGTCATTTTTGGGTTAATGGGTGAGACCAACCCATTAGAGGCATGACCCATTTGACCCACAAATAAATGGGTTGATATGGGTTACTAATCCATTCACACCCAACCCATTTAATTCACGCCCAAGCCTAACCTACCCTCCCAATTGCCACCTCTACCTAGGACCTTTAGATTGTGGGTCTAGAACATGCCTTGATCATAGACTCGTAGTTCAGAGCCCCTTAAATATGCTTTCCCTTGTATAATCATATAGTAGGTGAAGAGCTAGCATGTTTCCATCGTTACTTGAAAATGGGTGGTAGTTTTCCCGATCTCTATTTGTCAAAATTCTTCACGACCAGACTAAGATGTTCTAGATGTAAATCGAATTGTTGTTAAGGGTTCATATCATGGGAAAGGGGCAGTACGAAAGTAGGAGAGTTTCCTCCCACCACAGATGTTGCAGCGCATTACTCTAGGACCACTTCCATATTCGTACCTTCTCTCGTTCGCACTTTCTATCTTGGTTCCGACCCCCTCGCTGGTTGGCAGATCAAATTACTCTGTTTCCTTGTATTCGCAGTTGTTTGTCTTGCTTTACAGATAAACACCATGGAGTGGCTTGTAAATTGATTTGCAAGCTAGTGAGTGATTCGAATCATAAAACTGATGCAATCGGAGGAGGGACTTAGGGAGGTAAGGAATTATTATACTACATATCCAACGTTTCTAGATGATCGGGAGTCAAGGACCATTGGCTCCGGATCACCCAAATTATCTATACCAGAACAGCAGAGAATTTTTTACGCCAATCTAATATAATTTGTATGCATCCCCATGTTTGAATTCATGTTTCCCAGTAGGTTTGATAGCAGATTCGATTCCATTTCCTTAGCAGTTTAGCTGTTCAACTACAAAAATCATCAACAAGGGAGGGGCAAAAATAGGATATAGGCAAATAATCTCCAGATAATAGTATCAGCTCCATCATGTCTAACGCACTTGTCAAATCGAGATACCTCTGTATATCAAGGATCAATTCTTGGGCTATAGTGCATCTTCAAGTACAAGTAACATACTAATAGCACATCTTTGCTTGGAAGTTCACACTTTAAATTGGTAATTTCTAGTCATTGATAATTGTCAAAAGTGAAAACTTCAAAAGGTGATCGACTGAAATGGCAGTGTACAAAGATTGTTTTCCTAGCACAAACTAGATGTCATACACAGAGAGTCCCGATTAAGATACAACCGATTCCAATCCAATGCAAGTATATGATGAACCAGTCCGATCCAATCCACTACTTATTAGACGGGGTTGGGTGTTGTTTCATAAACCAAACCAATCACCCCAAACATGGACTGCCATGTCTTGCAAAAGAAAGACATCCATGCAAAGGACACCCCAAAAGTTGCTAAGGGAAGTGGACGACAAGGCGTCAATGGAGGCAAGAAAACGCTGGCCCGTAGAAATTAGAGATTCAGATGTGCAATATTATCTTGAGATCCTTGCTGCATTATGAACAAGGATAGAAATGACTCATAGACGGAGTACGTGGAGGACAACACCGCCCATACTCCCAGATCAGAGATGGTAAAGCACAATCAGATCTGAAATTCTTTGCTGGGTATATGAAGAGAGAGACAAGAGGGGAGGAGGAGGACCTACGTGCTGGTGTTTTAGAACGCAGGAACTACAAGTTTACCACCAAATTAGCTTGACAGGCAATGAAGGTGGCAACACCAACTTGCTCTATATTACTACTAGCAAGTATAAAACGTTAAAACTGCATATGCTAATAATGAAAAACTGCAATGAAGTCAACACCCTGTGTGCTAAAGTCCCCACTCAAGCACTGACTGCAAGATTATGAGAACAGAGAATACATCTGACATTGCACAAGTACTGTACGAGCGCTTGTGTTGATGCAAGCATGTCTGTGTCAAACAAGTGATGGTCTCTTCATAGTACTTCAGCACTCTATTAGACTTCTCAGCCAAGTTATACACGCCAAAATTTTGTTGACCTCTCCTGGACCAAATGGTTTCTCAAAGAAGTCAAGCCTCTGAGCGTGGAGTTGGCTAGCGATAATACTCTTAGCAATCTGGAAGGTGTAGACATATAGCACAAGAAATGACATTTTTGGGGAACATTTGAAAGTAGAAAATGGGACAAGTTAGTGGACGGAAGGGGAAGCGTTTACCTTAATATAATTTCCCATCTAGATACGTCATGTTCTATGACCATCTCTGGTTACTCAGCTGCTCCATAGCTACTTAAATCTAGAGGCCTCCAAGCGAGAGGAAAAGCAAACAAGAGATCTCCAAAAATATTCTGGAGGTATAGAAAAACGTCCGAGGTCGAAACAAGAAAATATGAACGCTCCTATAATGAAGATTGAGAGAAGGCCACTCTCATGAAAAAACATTACTCTTCCGTGTATCTTGCTCCCCTAAGAGGTGGATGGCTTCAGGTCATTCACTATAGTATTGTAGTCCTACAACTAAACAAAACTTCTGGCAAGCAATTAACAATCAGGACCATGGAGGGTCGTCAACTAGCCAAGTAAGAGATCCCAATGCCGATATTCACTCTTGTTAAGCATGATTTACATTCTTGGGCTCATTCTCTAACAGCTCAAGCTTTTAGTAAGTGATGACATAACACAGCATCATAGCTCTAGTTGCGTATGGTTTTAGGCTCGAGTGTCCCGCTTATATATGACATTTTTGTGATTGTGCACCTTGATTTTTCTCTTATTGACTCGTCTCTCCACGTGCTACCTTGATTTTTCTCTTATTAACTCGTCTCTCCACATGCTACTGGGAGCTTGCACTTGAGGGGGCTTGTTAAGCTAGCATGCTATACAATGTTGGATTAATTTTCTAACAACTTGGCTCGTGGAAAATATGGTAACATCAACAAGTATGCTATCCATTGTAGTTAAGGTTTTTTTATTCTCATTTTGCAAATTCAGGGATATCATATTTCTAGTACTGTAGTATACTTGCTTATTTGACCTTGGGGTTTGCCTACGTAAATAGGGTTTATTTAATGAGTTTAAGCTTTTGATAATCTAAAATTTGCAAGCACTAAAACCAGAAACTTAAGCTTTCTTCCTCTCCCTTTTCTCTGATTGCCCGACTATGAAATCATATTTTCTCCTCCTCTCTTCTTTCTCCTCCACTTTCTCTTGAACAAATTCCTTTTTCTTCTCTCAAATTCCTAACTGGTCCAGCATGATCTTCTAAATTTAGACCAGTTTATTGTAAAAGTTCCTCAGCTTCAGATTCCCTTTCCTAATTGACGTTCTTAAGCATAAATTCATCAAACACAAGTTTGCCACCAAGTTTTAGATAAAGCATAAGTTGCACCCTGTTATGCCAAATTACCAAACTGAAGACAGTGAGTGACGCTCCAAGAAATACGTATTTAGTAGGCAGCTTGTTCCCAGAACTGTAAACAGCGGAAATTGCATCTGACTGTTCACCATAAAATATGACCAAACTTGCCAAAATTTATGTCATCATAAGCCTGAGTGCAAGCAATAATAATAATTCCTAATGCTAACTCTTGAGGATAATAACAGCAACAATAACATGAGCACTGGAAAAGAAACACAGATGTTTCCCTCATTCACCACATGTGTGAAGCTGCCTGAGTTTATGCTCTTTTTCAAATTTAAAGACAAACAAATGAAAGGAATATTGTAGCCAAATGAGTGACTAAAACACCAGTGCCAAGGGCCTGAAACAATTCGACAATATATCCCATAAATCAGGTACCTGCTTTGGTAGACACACTAGCAAGTTGCAATACCAATCAAAGATCCACCTTTCCATAATATTTCACAACCCATACACGGCGAATAATGACATTTCAATTTGATGGACTACCTTGTCTAGATCTGATTTGCAAAAGGAACTTACCAAGAGTCAAAGCTTACATATTGCACAGAAGTGACTTACCATATGAGCTCCGCATTTGTAACAAAAGTTATAACCGCACCTATTGTCATAAACCGACATATTTGAGTTAACGCTTACATATTGCACAGAAGTGACTTACCATATGAGCTCCACAGTTGTAACAAAAGTTATAACCGCACCTGTTGTCATAAACCGACATATTTGAGTTACCACTGAAGCAATAAAAGAATCAAAATAACCTCAGAACCCAACAATAGACAGGCACCAGTCATACTTGGCAAAAACAGATGCTTGATGAAGCCAATAACAGTAAATAATTTCTTCAATTAGGCAAAACTGCTTATAGGCAGTAAGCTCAGAATTCACCTCACTAGTGAATAGAATAACAAGTGGGGAAAATAATGGAAAGCCTCACAACCAAAAACTTATGCAAATATACTTCCTAAGTTTCTGAGACATGTAAACGAACACTAAACAAGGCCAGCAAGGACTGGTTTCAAGATACATACTAATCACAATATCTACTTTTGCAACTTGATAAAAATTGTGTTATCTAGTTTCATTCTTCTTTTTTCTCTAGTTTAACGATTATGCATTCAGATTATTCCTTGACAATCAGCCAAATGCCGGTTCAAATCCTGGGACAGAGGAGTGGAGTACATGTTTATTTGACAAGTAGGAAATGGTTGGAATTCACCAACGCTGTGCTTCACCATGCAAGTTAGTTCACATAGTAAGAAGAAAAGCACATAAATAATGGAAGAGCAAAATGATTAAGAAGTAGTACTCTATAACATCAGGCGCCCAATGGAGATGAAACTAATATCTTCCCATATAACCACGTACACGGGCAAAACAAACACAGAACAAGTCCAGTGATAAGAAAGGTAGGCAGTTTTCAAGATACAAACTTACACAAGAAGTTGCAACAAAGTCCAATTACCAAGCCTTGTCCCACAGATTCCAAGGAGATAATTTGAACACATAAACAATGACATTGCTCATCGTTTTTACCCTCCTTGTGACTTGTTCAGTAATACTCATTCTAATTTGATGGTTGTGCATTCAAATTCTATCCAATGCACTAGCTAAATATCAGCAAGGACTCGAAAGCATTTAACAAATTCTACACATAGAAATAAGTGGATTAACAATGCATCACTGAATATAAAGTTTAATTAACCCGTACTAAGAGCAAAAGGACTAGAATCGAACCTGCATCTCATAAACAGGCACCCATCCGACTTCTCGACATAAAACCTGCACTTGGGACACCTACTCCACCTATTTTCCTTGGCGAGCTTCAGTAACTGTATGTCCTCCCTCTCCCTCTCATCCTTATTCAACCTCTGAAACTCGGCGCACTCAACCCCCGAATGCCACACGACCTTGCACTCCACACAGAACAGCCGCCTGCAAAACGGACACTCCGACTCCCCCATAACCTCCCCCTCCCTCCTCTCATCGATCAGCAGCGCCGAGCAGTCCTTGAACGGGCAGTAAAACTTCTCGGACCCCAAAATCACCGCCTCGCACAGCGCATTCCCCCACCGATCGAACACGTCCGGGGGCAAAATCGCACGGCAATCCTCCGGTTCTAGCAGCCTCTTTCTACAATCAGGTACAGGGCAAGGAATTTGTATGATATTCTCTTCTAACTTGGATGCCACGTATTTGGCCATGCAGTCCGAACAATACACGTGCGTGCATCCCATTATGGGGAATGACTCGATGGAGGGCTTCTGATCGACGCAGATTTCGCACGTGAAGGTCGTGATCCCGCTGTTATCATCATCACCGTTAGGTCTGCATTTCGATGACTCGCCTCGTTCCCTGATAAAATTCGACGATCGGTTGAATTTATCGAAGGAGTCCACGACTTGGATCTCGTCGTCGGTGACGTCTTGGTCGGTGGTTGTGGATTCTTTACTGGCGGAGGCACGGCGGCGGAGGTGTTCGCCGGCGGCGGGGTATTGCTCGACGGAGATGGCGGTCTTGGCGGTGGCGCCGCTGCCGCGCGAGAAAGCCGGTGGTGATGTGTATACGATCCAAACGTCGTCGTCATGGTCTTCGTCGATTAGGTTAATGATCGGCGGTGGCAAAACCTTAGTGGACATATTCAGAGCAAGTAGGGGGGGGGGGGGGGGTGGTAATGAA
This sequence comes from Escallonia herrerae, assembly GCA_033070095.1. Taxonomy (NCBI): domain Eukaryota; kingdom Viridiplantae; phylum Streptophyta; class Magnoliopsida; order Escalloniales; family Escalloniaceae; genus Escallonia; species Escallonia herrerae. The sequence goes on along the minus strand of JAVXUP010000985.1, from coordinate 254,794 downwards.
GCGTTCTTCAATGGGAATTTTGATGTGGAGTGAGTAGCAGTGGTGTCAGTGAATTCAAACTCTCTCGAAAGGGGCGATTTGATTTTGATGACTTCTAGGTTTTGAATTTGATGAATAAAGGGTTTCCCAAGCTTTGCCTTTACAGATTCTCCTGTCCATCTCCAATTTGCTCCCCTTCTTCTATATGTTTTAGACTTTATTTTACTTATTAAAGCTCCTAAAAGTATACCATTAGTACAACTCATTTAACAATCGGTTAGTAAGGCGGTTATTTTGTATGAACTTCAGCATAACTACAGTTATAAACTCTCATATCATTACATGTCGTCCAGGAAATAAAAAAAAGTACGCTACAACTTTCATCGGCATTGCCTGTTTTGCTTATCGATCCAGAAAAAGGTTTACCGCAGGAATCGACATAGCACGTATAGCATGTTGGAAGCATCTGAGGATGCTGTCCACTGCTAATGATTTTTCTTGCCGCGTTTTGTTTCCGTGACCTCTACAATTGTTAAAATTGTATTTCTACTTTCTTAGTTCACGTCGCCTATGGATGGAGTTGTCATCCACTAGGTTTGTTTATTCCTCCCTAGTCCCTATCCTATCGCTTGGTAAGTATGGCATAAATTTCTACTCTTAATTTTAAAAAAAAAAAGTAAAATAAAAAAATTCAAATTATTAAAATGAACCTCAAATATCAATTTTCTTGTAAAAAAATGATTTGTTTAGTTCTTATCAATTTTTGCTGGATGTGACCTCACAGCGACTATAGCTCTGGCACCTAAGATTTTAAGTACAATTTTGGCCTTTTTTTTTTTTGACAAACATTTGCCATCACTGAAATAGATCCAACACAATCATGCAAATTATTGTGTACACTAATTTGAAAGGTTTACTTGATTGGAGAAGATGATGATATTACATGATAGGAGTACACGCTATCTTAGTATGTTTTTCTCAGAGTAAACAGTAAGGAGCAAGAGATTACGGTGAAGCAATCTCGCTGGTCGCATTTGCATGGCAAATCCTTCCGCATTAAATATTTATATAAGTATAACCTCATTAATGAGGATGAAGTATAGTTTCATTTTATGCAGTCTCTTAACTACTTCAGTTTGATAAACTGTTAAAATGGTCGGGATGGTTCTTGTAAAACCATTAAATTAATGAATTGTTTGTACTATTCAACCAAAAAAAAAAAAACAACATTTAAGATGGTGATATTACATGATAGGAGTATACTTTCGGGGAGTGATTGATCCGCCTCCCACTTTTGTAGAGGTCTGCAAGTAGTGGCGTGGGAAGCCTTTTTCTCCTATTTCGCTCGCCGCTACTGCGGGAATCGCTTTTACTTTCTTTTTCTCTGATTACTAAGATGTTTCAGTGCCGAGAGGTTGATAGCGAGATTTCGAATCTCGATAAAGTCGGTTGATTAGGGAAAAATTGTATCCCTTAAGAACCATACCTGAAAAATAATTTTAAAGTAGAAAAAAAAAAACCAAAGAAGAGAAAAACAAAGAGCATACAAGATACTCATACTCAATATTTTATGCTAAGAAAAAGTCAAAATTAACAAACTATATATTATGGCTCTATTGCACCCTTTCGCATATCTTTTCCTTATAAATGATTTTAATCATTTGTTCATCCTTTCTTTTATTGCTTGCCCTTTCTTTTATTTGCTTGCACGCACTAAGAGTAATTTTTTTATTTGCTTGCACGAAGTAGGAACAGTAGAAACTCAAAAAAAGTAGGTAAAAATAAACTTGTACTTTCGTTTAGGGATGGCAATTTCATCTCTAACTGACAGATATCTGACTCCCAATCCTGTAGGGGTGGATCTTTCACTTTAAACTGGTTTGATGCAAGTTTGATAATTAAATTTGAAAATCGCATAAGATTGGGATTGGTTCTGTTTTAATACACTTCATTATATCCGACCCGACTCGCCGCCCCTTCTCTCTCCACGTATAGTTTATTTGTTCTTTATTATCGTAACCCTAATTTCAATGCAATGTCATCCATCCCTCAGTAGAAGATGCAATCTCATCCTTCCCCAAATATAAGATGCAATCTCATCTTTCCGTTTTGTTCAAAAAAATGATAAGACTAAAAAATAGTAATTTCTTTTCTTCATTGGCATACTACCCACCTGACCACTTCCACTCCTCCACGATCCACCAAACCCTAGCAACACCAATTAATACAACACTAACGTTATTTAATTCCAAATTCAAAGCGATGTCTATTGTACCTTCTATAAATTCTACTAATTCACCCTCCATTACTTCATCAAGATCATGAATAGGAGCAATACCATCGCCTACTTGAAGTACAAAATCGGTATTTATAATCTTTACACCACCAATCATCGATGGCACCACACAAATTCACTAATCGACGACAAACCAGCATCTCCGTGCCAAGAGCCATTGAACGGCCTATCATCCACTATAGTATTGTGCAATCAATCATCCGCGACAAACCAGCATACTGTCTGAAATAAGACAAGAACGTGGAAGAAATCTAATAGAATAAGATAATGCGATTGGGAGACTACAAAGGATGGATGCTCAATTTCAAGAGAGGGGGTTGGTCGATCTTGTTCGTGGTTACATGGTGCCCATAGAGGAAGGAAAGGGGGATTGAGAGCAACTACCATATCGAATTAACAAGAGAATTGATTTCTCAATGTAATCTGAAAGAAAGAACAAAACAGTTCATCTACATGGGTCAAGGCGACGTCAAACTTTTTTTAATCCACAAATCGGGTCGAATTCACTGATTTGGGATGTTGAGGCGAGTGAGGAGCTTGTAAAACTCGCATCCAATCCAGTCAATGATGTTAGTCCATCCTGTTTATTTAAAAGTGTTTAAAATCATAAACCACAAAAGTAAAGTATAAATTTAAAAACTTTCTGTTTACTGGGATACTTTGTACGGTATGCTTTTTTTACACAAACCTGTTTTAAACCATTAAAACAAGTTTGACCACGCTAAAAATCAATCTCAAACACCCCTTAAACCTGTTTTTCCCCTACCAAAATGGTTCATGCTGTGAACTTCCGCAATAAATTCTGGTCATTACTTGCCTTGAAGCATTTCATACCCGAAAAAGGACCAGCATTTAGCCAGCGTTGGGAGTTCTTTCATCCTTTTCGTCCGAGTCAAAACCATAATCAATATTTTCGAATTCTTCCGTTCTCATGATTGAACGCCATATTGCCAAACGATATAAACTCCATTGGTGTAGTGATTCACTGGCCCGAATACGGACGGTCATGAGTGCCAATCGTTATACATGAAAGAGTGACAACAGAAAACAGATACTATGTTAACAAGTGCAACGGGTCACCAGAATGGGGCATAATTGGACTCCGCAGTGGAACCATTGGACTTGAGTTCAAACTTTTCGGTGTAACGTCCGCTAACCAACGGCTTATTTCTCCACTAGCATCACAAAATAGAAATCAACGACAAAGGGGACCAAACTGGCATGCAATAAACAGCATTTCACCCCGAAAACCAACAGAGTTTGACAATCAGCAAACGGAAAAGGAACGTCCCACCAATCCATAATACCAGTTAACTAAAGCCCGAAAACAATCTGGACCAACTGCATATCGATGCATTTTAACAAAATAACCTTGTCTTGGGTAGTACTAAGAAACTCCTGCCCTTCCTAAGCAAAACTAACTTAAACAGGCTGTGGTCCATCACAGGACGCCTGAATATTCCAGCTCCTCTTGTTGTGTGCCCAAATCACGATTAGATGTTGATGGAATCTGCGAGAAAACAACATAATGTACAAGAGCGCTGAGCAGAGAAAATTTAGCTGTGAAGCATCCAAAGAGCACAGAAAAATGGGTAACAAAAAGAAAAAATGGTAACACAATAGAAAAGGAATCAAGACTATACAAAAAATCAGTTTAGCATCTGCATCCTGGTTCCCACACAGAATCACAGGTGGTCAGTCGGACAAAAAAGGCCTCCTCTATTCTTCAATCAAAAAGATTCAATGCTATTGGTAGCAGCTGAGAGTCAACCTCCTTTGGTGATATTTCAAAACCTTCTCTTCCGCAGCAGATGATGAGAGGACGGAGAAGGGAGGGGAGGCGGGGGGGGGGGGGGGGGGGGGAGAAGATAAAAAACTGGCTATCTGCTGAACGCTAATCTACTCAAAGACTCAAATAAGCATTGGCCACCTGCGATGGACTGTGATTGAACCTGAGATCATTAAATTCAGAGAGCTTACCTGGTTTTGGCAAAATAATTGGTTGACTCAGGATCTTTTGAAGACCAACTTTGGGGGCCGAACCATCTACAATGCCAGGAGTCATGAATCTGCCAAGGTACCAAGGTAGACCTACTTCGTGGGAGCTGGTCTAACTGCAGGATTACTCGGTGTACCCAGCCAGCTCAGAGGCCCTTACCACCAAATGGAGACTAAATTCCACCCCACGTGGGAAACTGTTTGTAGTTTGTAGACATGGATATGGAACTCCTAGGTGCAATTTCATATGGGTGGTTGGCCTGGAGCCTGGGGGTAATTGCAAAGCCTCTCATGAAAATTTATTCTTTCGGGACCTGTTACTGCAAACCCTTGGAGTGCAGTTCAAGGAAAAGTGGAGTCCAAACCACTTCCAGCTCTGAACTGAAGTTGAAGTGTTCCATAAAAATTCTTTCAGGGACCTCGCTTCCAAAAGCACTTGCCTCTTCAGTCCTGGCAGTGAGCATTTACTGGATCTGGCAGGAGAGAAATTAGAGACGTTTCCAGCAGAAGTCTAATATTATAGACTGCTGGAAAGCATCATTGAAGTTCCAAGACCTTTGTAAATAAGGCAATAGTATTCAATCCTAGGGTATGGTTGGCTATGAGCTGGTGTCGTATGAATGTTTCCAAATGTTTGTATTTGTCTGACAACTAGTATTCTCACTCTTTACGCGGGGGTGGGTGGTGGGTGGGGGGGGGGGGTGGAATGGGGGAAGGAACCTTCTTGATAGAAAGTCCGAAGCATCAGTACTCAGAGGTGACCACTGGCAGATTCATGACAAGCTATTCTTGAGTCCATTAAAAAGTTTCTCAGCTAAAAGAGAAAGAAGGTATTCACAAAAAGCCCCGGTCAGGAGAAGAAACTGGGGATTTTACCACTTCCTATTTCTCTTTAGCTTTTGTACTTCACTTGTTGACACATTGCCCAAGTGTAATCACGACATGGAACAAAATACAGCTTGCAGAAGTTATCAATACCCACAAAAAAAAACCTATTTGCAGACAACAGGGACAGACTGACAGTAATATTTAAGGAACCATATAATACAATCAAAGACCTAACGGTGCACACGTTGGACTCTTAAAGCCGGATAACAAATGAACACCAACTTTCAACACACAAGTTTCTAGAAACAGCTTATGACACTCTGGCACATCATATAACAGATTTCCTACCAATCATGTCAACAAAATAAAACACTGTAAACCTTACCTTGCACTGAAGACTAGTTATTACGGACCTCAACAACTGATCTCCAACTATCAACCTCAATTTCCTAACAAAATCCTCCCGACTTATCTTCTTCCTCTGCCACAGTAGCAGGGGCAAAAGATAGTAAAAAATGAACATATAAAGCAAATGTTGGACAGATTGGTTCAAGGAAATACGTCCTAAGTTGATAAATGCCTACAAAATGAACAGACGTACCCTGAATATGTCATAAGTAGTTTTAACGAGATTCATATCTTTAGGAGAAACTTTATCTGAGATGGCCGCAAACAACATCGGGAAAGGCATCCAAGGTGATTTAGGAGTCCTAGCAGAGCTTGAACCCGCACTAAGAACTTTTTCCCGAGATTTCTGAACTGGGACCTGGTGGGGAACATTTCCCTAATAGTAAGCAGAAGTAAAAATTGCAATAATACATCATCTCATAGAAAAGCCAACACTGAACAATAGACAACGATAGAACACAAGTCAAATGATAATCCAAAAACTCCAACATACACACATGAAAAGACCATCTTATACTTATCTGAGGTCAGCTTCTAGCACGGCTGAACTTTCAGGGAGAAAAAAATTCCTTTGAACATTATTTATAAAAAGTACGGCTGTTATACAAAATGCGCCATCAAAAGAGAGCAAAGCCACATACAAGAGCCAGTAGGCAGCGTTATACAAATAGAAAACAACTCGGTTTTTTTCCTTTTTTAAGGGACAAAATGCCAAGAAAAGTCCAGTTTCCCGAAAAACACATTGAACCCAAAATGAGGGCTGGCCTAGTTTCCACCCATTTGAATCTTTATGTCCTTATCATACTGGAACACAACTTACGTCTTTAACAAATTTCCTGTTCCATCAAGCACCTGAGAAGCCTGAAGAAAGAAAAGCTATTTGATCTTCAAATATAAAGATCTGGAGATTCACATTTTGATTCCATCCATATATAAGGATGTGGAGGTGGTTATAGGTGCGCTGGTCTAGTAGAGGTGGTGATGGTGGCAGTGGCAGTAGCAGTAGCAGTAGCAGAAACAGTGGCAGTGACGGTGGTACTGGCAGTGAGTATGGCGCTACTTGGCTGTTGGTGTCCGATCTTCGAAAAAGGAACCCCAAAAAAGTAACTATTTCCAAACAAATAATAATAATTAAATTATCCTTATCAGGTTAAGGGGAAGGGTCAATTTTTTTATGGATTTCTTATTCCACTAGAAGAAAGAAGAAGAGAATTTTATATGATCGAAAATTGTGTCCACTACCTCAAAAACTTGGGACGATGATTTCTTAAATGCATTCAGAACTTACAATAAAATAGAGCATAACATCTAATAAAGCATAATCATAACATCCTTGTCTTATTGTCACTTTCATCGCCAGCTAGTACTTTCTGCTGGCAATGAAAATGCCACAAACTAAATACACCTTCCATCCACAAAAATTCGTCCTCTTTGACTTGCAAGAGTCGCATGAGTGCAATAAATATGACGTATACCCCTACTATGTGTGCAATACTTTTACATTGTAGGTGGTACTTTTAATGCTTTAAAATAAGGAGTGTACACCGGAAAAAAGTTATCATACATGCTATGCGTTATGAGAACTGTCTTTTAGAGTTGCTTGTAGTTTAGATTACAGCCCATGTTTTGTTCAACTACAGGTAGTAAGTCTAATAATTTGCATAACCACACGTAAGTTATTTATAGCCTGATTGTTGGAGAATTTTCTCATACAATCTATTGACGATGATGATGATTTACTCTCTCTGACATTACAATCAAGGGCCGTGTTCTATGAAACTAACACGATATGAGTACATACAAGCTCCTATACTGAACAGGAACTGAAAAGCCGGAATCTCATACTCTAGAGAGAAGTAAAAGACGCGTCAATGCATCCCTAGCTCTCGAGTGTCCCCAACGGTAACACACTGCCCCTCAGAAAAATGGCCATCTGTACACCCTCCTCCATAAATAACCCTCACTAGAATATCTACAGAGCCTGCTGAGGAGAGCCTGATTCACCAAGCCAATCTCCGTCGGCTATAAAAAAGCAGAAGGCTTCCATTAAAAAAATGGTTGAACTCATCTCCATCGCCTTAAAAGAATAAGTCCTTCCTAGACAGCAACTGTCTATCTTGTCGAGGCCGGGCAATCAAATAATTCCTGCCATAGCACATTACAGGTCTACCTTTTTCCTGACCCCAAATTCACGCACTCCACAACATCTATGAACATTATGCATGATTGATCATGTAAACTACAGGACTCCCTGTATTTCCTGTAATTGCATACTCAAGGTCTACCCTTTTCCTCACCCTGAACACCCGCACACATCATCTATTCACATTTCGTATGATTATTCGTGTAACGCAACTTTCTTCCAGTTTTTGCTTCTACCACTGAAAGGAAATGTCGTCATTCCAAATGATTATGTGGTGTACCCAACTGCTTGATGACGCAAACTGAGGCCAGTGGTACATCTACCTTCTTCTTCTCCATCTGCGGAATGCCCTGTTGGGGCTCAGTCAATACGTGCAGGAAACTAAGAGGATAGAGAGGATTGTTTTGTTTGTGTGTGTGGGAGGAGGGGGGGGTGAAGGAAGGGGAAGCAATTTCGACACACCCTGTCAGCAGCGTGTAGGTTGTTATTGGACCCAATATGCCGCCTAGATACTTAAGCTTGTAAGCATGAGCACTATGCAGTTATAGCCAGTTAGTAGAAGGACAGCCCCAAGAGTAACAAATTAGAAACATTTTGGTAAATGATAAAAAGGAACCATAAACAATGGCAATGGATCTGAATGTAAACAAAGTTCTCCCAAACTGGCATGCTTACCAAATCAGCTTGAGCACAATTCAAGGATAACTGGACCTCAGGTCCTTCAAGGCAGTTGGCGACCCCAGAAACATCAAGCTTGCTCTCACTTCCAAACACATATCCTGGAGGAAGAAATTAGAAAAACAAGAGCTCAAGTGCTGAAAGTACTTGGGTATCTAAGCAACAATAACTACTTAAGGGGTAAAGTATCACCTCCAGCATCGGAAGAAACCTTGAAACTAACAACGAATTCTGGGTAGATATGAGTATTCGTATTCATATTCCATACAATATAATGTCTAGGATTTTCAAGATCGTCAACCCCACTGTCGTAGTCCTCGCAACTTGGATGGAATTGTTTAGATCCACGGTGAACAAGCTCTGTGTTTCCCATTATTACACGGCATAATACCATGTGTCGTAGTCCATTTTCGTCAACATCACAGTAATTTGCACTGCGAGAAAACAAAGGCAGTATACCACTTTGGAAAGAGTATACTAGCAGAACAACTAGAAAAACGGTAATGGTAGAGATAAACCAAAAAGTTGTACGTCTCATGGACTTCTAAGGGTAAGTTGCGGAACATAACTGATGTTTCTATTATGTAACAACTATAAGCTAACATCAAACATCACATAAGTAGTTAATAACCCTAACATATAAGGAATATCAAACAAACTCCAGAGATTCACAACATACTAAGAATTATAATACTGACATCGAACTTTGAGATAAGTATTTATTTATCCACTTACATAAGGAAAACAAAATAATTTCTCTCATATACATGGTGCCCTGACACCATAATGAAAGAAAGAGCATGATCCATAAACGGCCTCCTAGCCCGATTCACAAAGGGAAAACCTACCAAGCCAGGAGCAAAAAGTGGGAGAAAACAATCCTTGAATGTACTTGCGCGTATGACTACCAAATAGAATTAACAGTATATTCTATGTAAGGCTACAATTCTAAACCCACAAGACCTCATAGTCTCAAGAACATCCAAATTAACAAGGTGCCACCAAAAGGGTAGCCATTCATGAATTTCGTACAAAGATTTTTTTCTACAAAACATGCACCAGTAGTTATACCCTATAGTACACTCCAAAAACTGTAAAAGACGGTCCGTAAATTACTCCCAACAAAGCCTTGATCCAATAAACAGTTGTTACTATGTTTTCATTAAGCCTTGCATTTGCATATTCATAGCCAGTGTCCTCAAAGGAGGCCGAAAGTTCAAACAGGTATAGGTCAAATATCCTCGAAACAGTTACATTTTTCAAGTACCAAAGCCATAGTACTTGCATGCAGAATTTTCAAAATTAAAGGAAGCCGAAAAGAAAAACTGACCAGATATGAGTGCAATTGGCAGGTGTAAGCTGAACACCAACGCCATGAGTGCGAATGATTTTGGATGTTCCACCATGGCTGAGTCCATACATCATGACACCAAATAGTGCCTCCTTACTAGAAGGGAGCCAAGCATATTGAACATTTGCGTCCCCACGGTATTTTTTAGTGATTTCAACCTGCTTCTGAAAAAGTTCCAATCTAGCTTGGACTGGAGTACCTGAACCACTAAATATTTCAACTATGCTCGCTTTCATGAAAGAGTTTACGCCTTTGATAAACATTTCCCTGACCATACCAGAATCCAAATCTTCATGCACACAACTGATCCCGACCAACTTTTTCTTTATCTGTTGGTTCTCCTTAAAAGCTTCATCGACTTCCCCACCAGATACTCTGACACAACTATCAATGTCTGCATCATGGACGACCTCAGGTTTCTGATTAAGTTGAATTTTCTTAACAAGAGCATTCGACTCTCCACTAGATTCACTCAACTTAGATAGATCTACTACGTTAATTTCAATCTCAAGCTCCAGCTTCATATCATTGGATCCCTCAGGCTCTGAAACTACATGCTCGTGATCTTTCTCATCATCATAGTCACGGAAGACTTCTGGAAAAAAGCACTTGCCTGCTTCATCTATCCAGGCAATAGGCTGCTGTTCTCCTGTCTCCAAGTCCAACTGTGTCATATGCAGGAAGTCTAGTACAAGAGTGCGACCCTCAAGCTTCACCTCACTTGCTGTCTTCTTTACCTGAAGATCTTTCTTCACTGATGCAACACACTCCTCAGGAAGATCACTCCATTCACCATCCTGATAGCACATTAAGCGCTGTGGGAGCCCACTTCTTTTGAAATTTGAATAGTAAGTAACTAAAGAGTTTCTAAAGTTTAACGTTTTCAGTCCATTTAACTTCCTCCGCTTGTCAAGCTTGTGAACTGAAGAAGGCAAGGTCGACTGCAGTGGTGATACTATGCGGGTAGCTCCAGTAAGGTAGGCTTCACTCTGAGCTGCCCGCTTTCTCTTCAGGTCAAAGACAACCTGACGACCACTATCCAATACCTTTGCGAATTGTGTTTCCATTTCTACCTGCAGGATCAATCCCTATCCGCTGATTTACAGCTAAAAGTTCGAAGAGAACAAATTTGTATGACCCAGTGCCAGCTACAAATCAGAGAAACCATGCCATTGTGACCCTGGGCAATAAAAACCACCCAAATCAACATTATAAGAAGTATAAAGAAACATGTTTTGCACTTACTTCAGAGATGGAATGTAGACAGAATCAGTTGCCCAGAGTTAGATGCTCAAGAACATCTAAGAACTCCTTCCTCCACCCCTCCCCCAATAATAATAAACAAATACTACAGGGAAATTCGCCCAACTTTTGAGCAGGTCTGCTCCAGATGTCTTTTAGTAACACGTGTATATGCCTCGAGTGGCAGCTCTTTTCTATCTTTACTGGCGATATGAAGTGGGCAATTTCAAAAGCGGAGCGAGAATTTCATGTGAAGTATAAAGTTATAGCAACACTTAAGACAATTAAAAAGTATAATTCAAATTGTTATTTACTGGAAACTATGATGCTCAAAATAATTATGTCCGACGCCGTTTGTCATTTGCAATTGTGGGCAATGCAACAGCTTCCTTACAGTAATCAAGTTTGAGAACAGTTGTGTGAAAGCAGCACTTGCCCTGGTGGTCGTGAGATGGAGCTGCTATAAGAAAGGAATAATGTGGCAAAAAAAACTAAAGTTTGAGTTGAAAAGGCATATAACATACCAAAAGAACTCATTCAAAGTACACAAAAAATATATGTTAGACCACAACAGGGTTGGGCCTGCTTCAAGAGACAAGAAAGAACTGCAGGAATATATATATCAATTACCACTATCGATAAGAAGTAACGTTCTGACTGATTAATATTGGCATTGCCATACGGCTCAGCCAAATGTTAGGTGGCATTAAAGCAGCTATTTTTGTGAACAAAGATGTTAGGTGACAATCAAAGACCACGTGTAAATAGACAGAACAGCTACTTATTTGGTACAGCTCAATCAAATAAAAGGAATGACTTCGCTTCGACTAAAACATACTGAAAAAGTTCACAGAATAATAGGACTTCTCACTCTTTATGTAACAAAGATTGTCACCATTACCCGTTTAGGCTACATATGGTCAAAAACATTTGTTTGTTAACCATTTTCAACCCCCTTTATGAACACCAAGGGATATTGGAGCTAACTCAATAAAAACTCACATAGGACAAACCCACTTACAAATATATTTTCACTACCACTGCAGCCCACATAACCCTTTGTTAACCGAGGAAACTTAAGATTCCTTATTCTTCAACTTTCCATAAAGCTCCATCTCAATTCCTCTCCAATGCCCTTGATTTTATTTTTTCTCAATAAGTGACTTTACAAAAAAGGCATAAAAGAGGGGCGCCAAAGCATACTCGAAACTATTGGTCAACCCAAACAGCCACAACGCCCTGCTAACATAACCCAACATCCTCCTATCTCCATACTCTACCTCCCGGTCCATATTCAACACAGACAGCACTAACCATCTTCCATCATATTTTTAAGAAGATGCCCTCTAACGCAGCTGGCGGATATAGACCGTAAATGGAGCATGCAGATAAGGGAGTTAATTTCTTTAAGAAGAGGATGGGAAGGTGTGGGGGTCAAGGACCACATTGGAATCCGGCCAAGTATCAAAACAGTGGTAAAGAGAGGGCATTAACATCTCATAAACAAGTACTGCATGACATGGGGGCACTCACTTGAGTTGAGCAAGGCACCACTCTCTAAATAAATTTAGCACTAGTAAACTGGAGAGTAGAATTCAACACTACTTGACACCGAACAGCCAGTCACTAAGACTACACGCCTTCACATGTTTCTCGCAGGAGGAGCAATCCCTGCCTTCAGGTGGTCAACAGACCACCTTGACTTTGGGCAAAGCAATTTTTGTATCATTTAGACACCAACTGTTTGAAACAAAATAGGGTTCAAAGCGGACTGAAACATAAATTGAGCAACATTGTACATAGAATCGAACTTTGACAACCTTAATTTCGCTCCATGCTTCAGGTATTGAAAGTTATGAAGAACGAGAAAACAAGATACCAAATACAAGAGCCTAAAAAACAACATCGAGGTAAATTTCGTCAAACAGAAAACCCAAAAAGGCGTGTCACTAGTAATAACACAGGATGCTACCGAGCCACGTACATAGTGTTAAGATCAGAAATTCAGCTAACAATTTCTTTCTTAAACTAGAATCACAAAGCCGAAGTTCAATAAAAACACAAAATCCAAGTTAACACGATCACAGACAAACTTACCGCCGCGAAAATATGAAAATAAGTGTTCCGCAAAACTATCAACGGTAATAACTAAGAAACGTCAAAGTCCAATTTTTCAAACAATGGACTAAAATTGACTGTTCCTGTAGGCTTGTCGACGGATTTCATGTATCAGTTTCCCAAAGAAACAACACCACAGTACCTCCAATCACATCAATATTTAACAGCAAAGATTTAATAATAAACAAAACACAAGCAACAAAATAGAAAAGAGTTGTACTAAGGCAGCGAAGGTAAAACCTCGGATGATCCAGATAGAGAAGTCAACGGATTAGCTTTTTCTTCGTCTTCCTCTTCTTCTTCTTCGTACTTGCGGCGGCAGTGGTAGCGGTGGTAGTGGTGGTGGTTGTTCAAAACCCTACGTCGGCCCAAGTCAGCAGATCGATCGAACCGCCTCTTCTGCCTTTTTTTTAATTATTATTATTATATTATTATTTTTCCATTGCTGTTTACGTGTGTAGAAAGACAAAATGTGATTTGGTTTGACGGTTTTGTCCTGAACGGGGTTCTATGAAGCGGGGGCATACGAATATTTCTACGGAAACGGTAAGGGTGTTTTGGTAATATCGTTAAGGAAAAAATCAGCGGGGTTAAAAAGTGGGCGGTTGGTAACATTTTGACGACACGACCTTTTACCGTGGCGAACGACGGTGTATCTTAATTTTAATTTCGCGCCCAGTAACGTTTTTTAATGCTCATATATGAAAGAAAAAATGAAAAAAAAAGGTAACTTTACCTACAAAGAAAGAAATAAGCTATACTTCTAAGTATTTCAATAAGCTATACTTGTAAGTCTTGAAATACAAGCAAACTCGCAAACAAGCATTGACGTAACTTATCAAAGGATCTAAATATTTTTATCTTTTGATTTCCTAAAAATTTATAAAGACACTCTTTAACCATCAAAATTTTAAAAAGACTAGGGAGATTATAGTCGTTTTCAGTGTGCCTCCTAACGGTAATAGGGTTACTAGTCTTCAAATTTAGGTCTTATACTTAGTTCAGGATGGTGTCTGTCCTGAGCCAACAGCAAGACCTCACAGATTCTGAATTGAAGAATATTGGTCAAAATAGTTAAGGAATTTGTAAGGACGTGAAATCTCGTAAAGTATTTCTTATTGTAAAAGATCATGAATGAATAATCATTTGAATACAAGGAAGTATTTCTAGGCTTTACTTCCGTGCTGATCACAAAATATAGCTGTGTGCTTCGCTCTTCTTCGAGCCACTGTTTTACTCGAGGTTGACAATACTAAGGGTTGTCTATACTCGTGAATGTCTTTACTCAGTAACTGTACTCGAGGTTGACTTCGTGAATGTCTTTACTCGGTACTAATTTTACTCAAGGTTGACTTGATTCCTCGAGTTTGTTCTTTTGTCGAATCTGCCATCTTCGCAAGTCTATTTTATTTGAGTTTCACTTGTCTACTTTTCCAGAGTTTTCCTTTTTTATGACTCTTTTTTTGTTTAGAGATTACTAAAATTTTAGCTCGCCATATCAGTCTTCAAGGAAAGCAGAATGTGCTTAATAATAACCTTCAGGGTTTGCTAAAAAGAGTAATTATGCAGCTCCAAACTCTACTGATTCTCATGTTCAAGACACAACTCTGTGGGCTCTAGTATTCCTATTTCTTTTTAGCAGGTAGGTTTTGTCTCTACTATTCATACATGTTGATATCCAGGGAGTTCCCTAATAAATGATGGGTTGGGGCGATCATTAACACCGTTACCGAGTCTAGCTAGCAAGAATTATTATGAAATAGAGGCATTTAATCACAATAAAGCCAATGGCCATCTCTGGTGGAAACGGTAGAATCGCCTGCTTGATGCATTGCTCATATCCCTGTACCATGCCACATTCTTTTTGGAAGGGTAACTAATGTTTGCAAAGACGTTGCGAGCTATTCTAAACTCGAACTAGAACTGTATGCCAAGAATTGATCTCTCCAATGATCCTTATGGCCATTGCTTCTTAAGAAAGTATGATGGTTACTCACTTAATCCCACTCCGGCATTGAGTGATGATGAAGTTTTGATATTGCCCCCAACTCCATGAGGTCTAAGGCCTATGACAATACTTCAACAACCCCGAAAATGAAGATCCAAAGACCTTCAAAATCAATTGATCGAAGGTGACCTTAAAAAGGCAAATGTTATCCAAAGCCTGGCTGAAAGTAATGAGATAAATGCCTTAATGGAGGAAGATAATAAAGATGAAATTTTGTTAGAAGATATTAGCATGGGGGCGATAATTTGGAGATTCTTGGTACTGGAAACAAAATTCTGAGTTGCAAAAATGGTTGAGATTATGAAAAACTTTGAAGAAGAAGAGGAAGAAGAAGTTGCCCAATTGAACTTGGGCCAATCAGCCATTCAAATCACCCAACCAACCACCTAGTCTAGATGCTTTTTCACTTGTCATGATTTCCAAGAATTTACTTTCGGGACCCAATGCTTGAACACCATGTTGAAACTCTCATGGGCCAACCACTAAATTTTCTCTTAGGCTCAATGTTGTACCTTTTAACAAAGGGTTCAAACCCAAAGATGAACCTTTCCAAGTTTATACTTGAAATAACTCTTGGCGACTCGAATGGTCATCGATCACGAAATAGCCTTTCCACTACACAAGCCTCCAAATTGAGAGATTTGAGATACCACATTTAACTCAGAGTTTGACCTCTGGGAATTCAAATGCCCATTTTTCAGCTTCTATTGTGTCTCCTTCGAGTAATTTCCAAATCATGATCCAAATGCAAAAAGACCTAGTCCTAAACAATTAAGATTATCATGTACCACCGCTAACATTAGTCTTTTAAACCCTCTACGGCATGACTACTTTCCCTTGCGCTCCAACTTGCCACTATTATTTCATCAAATGGGTCCATAAGGACCAAATTCATTGTCTTTACATGTGATGTACCAAGTTGTTACGAAATTGCTCTATATAAATATGTGTATCAAACAAGAAAATGTAACAGTGGTGAGTAAATCACTATTACATGAGAAGGAAACTCCTAACGAAAGAAAAAAGAATCGAGCTAAGCTGGCCAATTCACAGAGAAAAGAAGAAAATGGAGTGAGGGAAGAGTGATTTCATTTCATTTCTCTGTCTTCTCTTCTCACTGATTCGGTTTACATAGCTTTCCAAACTTTCTCCCCAAGTCAGAATTGTGGAATATTCGTGAAAAATCAGAAAATAGCGATAACAAACTAACGGGAATTCTAACAAGTATTGATTATGCTGGAAATCCTAACGGCCAAATCAATCTTGAAAATCTGCTAGGCGCGTGTGTATCACGTTCTGATCCATTAATTGCTTCACGCGCCCCCACTCTCTCTTTCTTCTTAATTTTTGTTGCTTCCCTCTCTTTCTCCGGTTTGATTTCTTCCCGCAATTGTTGGCATCTTGACTCTTATTTTCAATGGTCTATGCTGCTGGTTGGTAATTGCTGGTGCAGTTGCATCCCCTGGGGTGTCATTCATGACAGAAAACACAAGAAATATGAGAGAACTCAAATCCACTTTGTGTTTTCCTACCTCTTCTTTCTTCAAAAAAGGACTCTTCTTTCTTTTGTTTCCTACTCAAAGAAGGACTCTTCTCTCGTGTTTGCCTAGTGAAAGAAGGACTCTTCTTTCTTGACCTTACACACAATACAAGACAGCTTACATATACTTGGAGAAAGTAGTGATCTTCTCCATGCAACCAATGCAAGACAAGATGTCTTGTATACTCAAGACCAAGTTACAATCTTCTTTGAGTTACCAATGTGAAACATAAATACAAGACATATATCAACACAAGCGATGATGGAACAGAGGATATTCCAGACAATTTTTCCAGTTTAAGGAGTGATGATGGAGGACAAACAAAATCTACTTACAGAAGCTGTAAGAGGAAACATGAGGATTTGAATGATGTACGATAGGAGCATATTTTGAAAAAGCAGAAGAAAAAAAAATCATTTAGAACATCTCAGTAGCCCTCAGGTTTTTGGCTTTTAGCATCAGTGTCTCTACATACATTTGCCCCCGACAAGAGCTACTTATTCCCGGGAATAAGGCTTGTTTGTTTTACAATAAAAGAAACATCAAATTTAAAATTGGAAGTTTGAACAAAAGAGAAATGAAGTTCTGATGAATGGGAATGGGAATTAAAAGGAAATAATAGAATAAGCAAACTACAAGAAAGAAGGTGTGAATGGTGGCAATTACAGGGGGCTGCCTCCTATTGATCCCATGTTAGAAAAAGAAAAGACGATCTAGGTTTTAATCAACTGGTTGAAAAAGGGAGGATGGGATATATTTTAATCAACTGGTTGTAATGATAAATGTTACTGCAATTCCCTCCTTGTGGGTATTGAAAATTGTAATTGCAACTTTTAGTGCATAGCCGTACCTAGATGGTTACCTAATTTATTATGAGTAAAAGTCAGACCATTACGACCTTACCTATTGTCCAAAAACCTTCCAACATGGACATCAAAAAAAGAAAAGAAACCTTTTAATGTGTTCTTTCAGTGATGGAAGGCCAACGAAGGCGACTCTCCATACCACCTTACCTATTGTGGTGGCTCAAGATTACTTAAAAACACTACGGACGTACTCACTTCACGAATTGTCCACCTCAGGGCAACTAGTCGTAATTAGCATGGAGAGGTATTCTGACAAGCGATCCGAACGCTCGTTACCGATTGCAATGGCATGTAGAAGGAGACCAGATTTCTGTAGGGATGATGCATGGGCCCTGAGAGTTCAACCATGAGAGTTGGTTTTTCCCAACGTGTGTCCCTCAACTCAGTGGAAAAGGTTGCACATCTTATTCAGAACGGGGCATAGAAGGAAGGCCTCATTCGGAGTTCTTTTCAACGGTGCAAAATCCAAATACATCCTCGCATACTTTCGTCCTGCACCTGAATGCCCAGATCGGGACTCATGGAGACACCTCTCGGTTGCCTACGACCGATTATATGAGGCTAAATCCTAGGAATTAGTCCAAAAAACCAATTTTTTCAATCCAACACCACATGTTACGAGCATGGTAGGGGAGTACAGCCTGAAAACTAATAAGACATGTCAAGATCCGACTATTTGGAAGACTTCTTCTTATGATAGGCTCCCAACGCAAAAGGCTCTATACTCTTAGAAATTGTTATTTTAGTGACTGTCAGATTGGTCAAGCCACAGCCGAAACACAATCTCATTTATTTCGGGAAGGTCTATTGTCATCTACCAATTGGACAGTATTACCGATGACATTTCCTCACCCGAGAGTGACGATGCGCCGTTTTTAGCATGGCTAATAGCTTGGATAATTAAAAAAAAAAACAAGAGCTACCAAAATAAAGCCACTCTAATTTTAATTGTGGTATGGTCCTTATGGAAGAATTGTAGGAGTTCATTTAAAATACCGCTGACACGAACCTTCTCATCTCCCGGGTATCAGAAATTGTAGCCATTGTGCCCACCCATTGCTCAACGTTATAACATCTTATACCAGCATCAGCCCAGTTCAGCCTGGCGATGATAGACAAGGGAGCAGTTCTTACATACTGTCCTCAATCCATGTTCTTCATGTGATTCATGCTGTAAATCTTACAAATATTTGGAAGACCTGCTATTTAAGAAAGAAACGCTTATAGCTCATCTCTGCCTCGTACAAGCTGATCAACAATATCAAATAAATCTTGGAATCAAATCATACAGAGCCAATAATGAAGAGCCAGCGCTAGCTATTGCGTTCTAGCAATTTTTTTTTTTTTGGGTAATACGTTCTAGCAAACTTGAATAAGCACTCAGGCACAGAACTACGACTACCTGCACATTACTGTATATGTACACTGAATTAGACTCTTAGATCCACGAAGGCTAGATATCTACTTAACTCTGCAAAAGAGTTATGAATTGAGGAGAAAATCAAGTGAACCCTTCACTAGAGCCAAAAATTTGGCAACAATTGGCTGGATGACTCATAGGAAGTCCTCCAGTAGATGGATATCCTTTTTTTGGAGCTGCAGATGTGGTTGCCCAAGATCTGCTTTTAGAACGCAGCAAACTGAGACTATTTGTTTAATTAGGAGAGTAAAATGCAACTTATTCAGATATGGTTGTATTAATGAAGAACGACATGATTTTGTAAGCACTCCCTAGTCAAGTTTCTTGTGTAACTAAAACTTTTGAATTTTATCTGAATGCAGCTATCTAGTTATAACCAAGAAAACATATTAAATCCCCATATCCAGTTGTTCTATGAATGATGTTAAGTTTCAGCATTCTACTGATGTAAAGTTACTATCCTTATGAGTTGTGACAGTAACATAAGCAACTAGTTGAGCCTTCGCAATTGCATGTGCATGGTGTACAAAAGCCCCCACTGTTGAAGGAAGATTGATGGGTCGGAATGAGAAAGGGCTC
This sequence comes from Escallonia herrerae, assembly GCA_033070095.1. NCBI lineage: Eukaryota > Viridiplantae > Streptophyta > Magnoliopsida > Escalloniales > Escalloniaceae > Escallonia > Escallonia herrerae. The sequence continues at coordinate 235,339 of JAVXUP010000985.1, read as the reverse complement.
ATACATGCTCAGTCACAAGCGAGGCATAGGGCTTCGACACTTTTCGGGCAAAGTATTTCGTGCTTCTCAAAACAGCCCTACTTCAAAAGATCGATAAGTGAAGATACTTGAATCCATCACAATAAGAGTCTTGGAGGTCGCAGGCGCGAAGCAAAGCACCACAACTTGTTAGCTATGATTGCCAAAAGGCCAACGAGAATGCATAGTATACTTGACATTTGTAAAACGCACCTGTCCATATGTTTAAACCGCATGAGGCGTTAATTACAGTTTCCTAGGGCTTGCTGCTTCCTCCTTCCCAATGTACAAGTACACGAGCACATGGGAATATGTGAAGTAACTGAAAATATCCCCTCCACCAAGAAAAAGTGCTCAAGCAAGTATGACCTTAGACAGTTAAACGGCATTTCACTGAAAAATAAATCCATCCAACAAATCCAAGAAGAAACCTAAACTGACAAATGAACCAAAAACGTTTGATGGTTCAAACTTCACAATTGCATCAAGTGAAGTAACGGCAACAGCATATTTGATTCCCCCGACGAAAACGTACACCATTTTGCTAACCGCCTCAAGAATCTTGCTCTTCCCTTGAAACTTTTAATGGGCAGCAGAATTTGGTAGCTGTAATAAACAGGAACATTATCGGTAAGAAAAATCCAGCACAAACCCAAAAAAAAAATCATCATGATGAGACTGGATTTAACAAGCAGGAAACAAGTACCCAACTCACGAGTTTGAATGCATGCATCATTTTGGAAATCATCGAATTTGATGCTTCAAGAATTTGAATGCATTCAGGGAAAAGAAAGAACTGACAACTTGGCCTACCTTCTGTAAAACACCTCAAGGAAAAAATTTCACTGACTAGTTCTTAAGCATTTAGCTTTTTGAGAATTTCTCTTTTTCAATGTGCGTTTTCAGAGGGTGGTTAATACTCGCTTTAGAGTTCAACAGTAAAAGAATGAAGAATTCTAAAGTACTAATATTGATGTTAGGATATACTTGGACTTACCAAAGCTTCCAAATAACGCACATAAAATAATAAATCACACAACTTATTAACGAACTTTTAAAAAAACCCATAAATATCTTGAAGAAATGACCAACTCTTTTTTTTGAGGTGACCCATTTTGATATTCCAAAAAATGACATTCGTAGTCATTAAGGTGGAGTAAACACTAAATTTCATACGAAGTTGTAAAGATTGAAGGCGCAAATAATAGCAGATTTTTTGAGAACAAGGTAAAATGACATTCAGTCAAACTAAACATACCTTGCACCGAAGACTGGTTATCGTAGATCTCAACACTTTATCCCCAACTACCAATCTTAACTTTTTAATAAAATCATCCCGGCTGATTTTTTTGCTCTAATAAAACAAAAAGGGAAGCAATTATTAAAAAATATATGGATAAGGACATCAGCAGGACATACAGCAATAAAGTAATGTACCTTGAACAACTCATATTGAGTATTAACCAAATTCATATCCTTGGGAGCTATTTTATTTGAGACAGCTTCAAACAACATTGCGAAGGGCATATAAGGGGATTTAGGAGCCTTGGATGTGCTCGAACCAAGGCTCGGGGTCTTTTCCTGAGGTTTGCTCTTTGAAACTTGATGCGGATGGCAATTATTCGCCTTCAAACAAGAAATTGAACTATAAAGGAAGGAAACCAGCACTATTAACAGTACATATATAAGAATGCCAAAAAGTTAGCCACCATCCACAGACATATATCATATCCTCAAGACTTAATCTCCAAACAGACTTCGTGGCCTCAAACTTTAATTCAGCACTGCCAACGGAGCAGCATATTTTCACCTTGAACTGACTGGTGCTCGTAGTTCTTAGTGATGATGCGTAGACGGCTCAATGTCAAGTTGAAGTAACAAGCTTCCCAAACAAACTTCTCCTCACGAGAGTACATGGAAAATTCAAGAGAGAGTCCGCACAAAGCAAAAAGCAGAGTGACCCAGATTTGTTTACATCCTCATCACGGGTGCTCTTCACCACACTTAACTACTAGTGAAGTTCTAAAGTACAGACTTACCGAATCAATTGAAGGTGAAACTATCTGCCTCAAGCAGCCCTCAGGTTCACCAAATGCAGTTACTCCCGATGAATCAAGCATATTCTCTTTGCCAACCAGCACCGCTGTGGAACAATGGAAATTTATATTTAAAAAAAAAAATTTACAAACCAGTTACTAAAGATGCTTTATATAATTACGTATGGTTTAATTTGAGAAAATTACATGATTACTTAACATACTCTCAATAAATTGTCTTGATAAAATCAACAGGTGAATATTTTCTACGAGCTGTACTCAGTGCAGCTATCTTCCATTACGAGATTAAATTTCAGCATAAATATAGCCATCAGAGTCGTATGATGATAGTGGATGAGCCGTTGGGACACCTTTGTAATAAGAATTCATACATAAATAGCTGAGTACGAAGTATAGAAGCTTAAATAAGGTATGAAATAGCACCTTTAGCACTGGGAGACATCTTGAAACTGACTACATATTCAGGATAGATATGTGTGTTCATGTTCATGTTCCACACGACATAATGAGTTGGATGTTCCAGATCATCAACTCCACTGTCAAAGTTGTCGCCAGTGGGATGAAATTGTTCAGATTCTGAACGAACAAGTTCCATATTTCCCAATATGACACGACACAACACCATATGTCGTACTCCATTTTCGTCAACATCACAATGCCTAGCACTGTAAACAATATAAGACCAGAATACTTCCTAGAAGCACTTAATAGGGAGGGATGGGAGTAGCTTCTGAGAAAGGAAAAAAAAAAAAGCACAAGTATCCAGCCGCCACTAGCACTTGGCATCAAGACAATATTAAAAAACAAAATTCAAAAAGATTAAGTGAGAACCAACAAGTGATAGACACTTCTGGATACTTTCATCCGATCCCAACAAAAATATTTAATAAGGACGCAAAAATAAACCTGATGTGAGCACACTTTACAGAAGTGAGATGAACTCCATTGCCCAATGAGGTCATAAGTTTAGGTCCACCATGCCCAAGCCCATAGATCACGATGCTAGATATCAAATCTTTAGAAGCCGCGAACCAAGCATAACGAACATTTGGATTCCCACGATACCTTTGGGTGATTTCGACCTGCTTCTGGAACACCTCCAAACGGGTTTGTAGAAAACTACTAGAGCATCTACTAAGTTCTAATATGTTCACTTCTAAAAACGATGCCATGCCCCTATAAAACATATCTCTCACGGTTTCTGAATCTACGGTTTCACAAATGTATTCAAACTTGGAGAATAATCTTTCACCATCATTTTCAATTTTATCAACAGTCTCTTCCATTTGTACATCTAATTTCTTATCAGAACTGTCAAACGCACCCACCTGATTATCATTTCCACAAGAGTTATGGCCAACTTTACTTCTTTTAACATTTGACTCTTCCACGCATTCCTCCAAGTTGCTAAAATTGATTCCATTTACCTCAATTTCAAGATGTAACCTGATTTCACATGTCTCTTCCGCCTCAGAATCGACATATGCTTGAGTTTTCTCTGACTCAGATTGATAGCATTCATGCACATTATTAGGACTGGAATGTAATTCGGGAAAGTAGCATTTATCGGCTTCATCAATCCAAGCAATAGGTTTCTCAGAACCTGAAGGTAGATCAACTTGAACCATATAGAACATATCTAGAATAAAATGAGAAGCATTCAACTGCACTTTAATCGCTGGGTTCTTCAAGCGAAACCCATCCCTAATCAACTCCACAATATCATGAGGAAAATCAATCCATTCACCATTTTGATAAAACAGCACACGCTGTGGCAGAGCACTTCCCATAAAATTCGAATAGCTCTTTAGCAAAGATTTTTTCAAGAGTGGCCCACACTTGGTTTTGCATTCATCCGACCTCTTCCTCTTTGCAAGCTTGTTGCTAGCTCCAACTATATGTGCTAGACACTGAGCTGCATGTTTACTGGAGTTGAGCACAATTCTACGTCCATTATCCATTACTTTAACCAACTTAGTTTCCATTCATCTGCAAAGACAACTCTATGTACAGATTACAATCCTAGAAGTCAAACATTAGAGTAAAGTCTAAGTCTTCTATCAAAAATCCCTGAGAAACCATTCCACGGAGGAGATATTGAGAATACCTGGGAAAAAGATCATCATCAATCAAGAAACAAGGCACAACCATAATAAATATTCAAACAACCCAACCCAATAAAAAGTCTCAATAATAAAGCACAATAACTGAAACTTCCAACCCAACCAACATGAAACCAGTAAATATCAGGCATAAACTGGAAGTTGACAAAAACTAATGCACTAGGCATTCATATTTCAAATTATAGCATCAAAGGAAGCAAAACAAACATATTATTATGTCATTGACAACATTGTTAAGGGATCAACAGAAGAGTGGCATCAATCTGACTTGCCACTGCTCATAGGTATGGCACAAAAACATTGAGATGTCTTTAAGGTCATGAAGAAAGTACTCCAAATATGTACCACCCTGCATTTAAGCGAGCCTCGTTACAAAGCCTACGGAAGATAAATTTCGAGTGGGAAGCAACCATCGGTAAAGTGAACCAAACCACTTAATATCTGATCTTCCACTGAAATATGCTGTAATAAAAGTAAAGCAGCAAGTAAAACGTACAAAGAAAGAATGAAAAAACCATGCAAAAAAATTCTAGAAAAAAGACATCCAAGTCAACTAGACTAAGGCAGAAACAAAACAGACCATTTCAGTTTGTAAGATGTATAAGTATCCATTTGAAAAAACCTAACAATGCCAGGACCCAAAGATTAAAATATCAACTAAAATTCCTAAGTATTTACATTCCTTTACAAGAATTTGCAAAAGGGAAAAGGGTAATCAGCATCCTCTACATTCCAAGTCGTCAATCTTTCTGTTATCCTATCACTTCTTTCCTCCCACATGTATCTCTTTTCCATGTCCTATAGATGAGAGACTTGGAATGCCTTCTCTCCTCTCTTTTCCAAGTTATTGCTCCTTAGTAACAGGGGCCTTGGAAGCTGCAAACTCACTCTCTTTCTCACCTTATATAAGAAAACCGACTGTTCGACTATCTGTCATGTGCAAGATTAAAGATTGCAAGTGATAAATCCAATGTCACACACAAAGCTTCACATACATGAGCATAGCGGAACATCTCCGTTCAATTATTGCAATTAAACACCGGGCATAGAAAGCTGTGCCTGGCCCAGATTCAGATCTCTTTTCTCTGTCAGATCTCAATTGTTCTGTTTACCACAGCTTAAGAAACATGTACTTTCATATGCTTACCTGTTGCTGGTGTGAGAGTGTGTGTGTGTGTGTGTGTGTGTGAGAGAGAGAGAGAGAGAGAGAGAGATGAGAAATATGAAGCTGTAGCTGTAGCTAGTAAGGACATAGAGAAGATAGAGTGCTAGACAATCTGGAGAGGGATAAGCATCACTTTGAGGGATAGTTGAGTTCCATGCCAGTCGTGAAAAAAAAAACTATTTTTGCGACGTATATTTTCTTAGACGTCCAGTTCAGGATTTGTTTCCTTAAATAGGCTCTTTCTGGTTCTGTTGTATGCGGTTTCTTTCTTATAGTCTTTCGCTTTTAACAAAAAGATGTAGCTAGACAATTACTTCAAGACCTAATTTGGAAATGTAATATCTTGTTTTCAATTAGTAAGCAAAAATCTCTGTGTGAGCATCTAATAAAGGGTTATACGTGGCTTTTGATATTGTAGCCAAGTTCTACTTCGTTTAAACAAACGGAGCTATCTTTATCTATTGAGTTGATTTACGAGTAACTCGCACTCAGAAACTTATGAAACAAGACAAAAAGGAATATGTTTGCTGATTGGGCCATTGATTTAGTTGTAAGCAGATAAGCACAAAACTAATGGCTACTTTCAAGAAGTGATCAAGCCATTATTTTCAAGTTAACCGGGAAGAACTGATCGAGTAGATACTTTTGAAAGTTTGACATCAATCATCATAGAGTAAATCAGCCCAAAACTCAGCCAATCACTGCAAATGTGAGGGCATCAAGCCATTTTTTTCAAGTTAACCGAGAAGAGCTGATCAAATAGATACTTTTGAAAGTTTGACATCAATCATCATAAAGTAAATCAGCACGAAACTCAGCCAATCACTGCAAATGTGAGGGCATACCATGTTCCGCAACTTATAGCCACGTCTGTACAAGCCTCTCTATTTGCTGCCATCTGTGCAAAGTCGACAAGTTTTTTCTTCCTACAACAGCTTCAGTACTTGGTGTACACTACCTACCAAAATAGTATATACAGACACAAACCATGTATGAGAAGTAAAGTCACTGCTTTCTTTATAAAATCAATCAATTTCCAATTTTCGCAGTTGCCAACAGGCAACACCAAATCAAATTTATTTCCATTATATTATTTTCCCTTTATCCAGTAATTGAACTTCTTTTTACATTAAAAATAGAATCATCGTCTTTACGACAATCAAACTCGCAGGTGAAAACATCAAACCTACACATGAATAGACCAAAATTACTACAAATTGCTTTGTTTGTTTGTACATGGTCAATATGTACTCACAAACATTTTTGTGACATATGGACGTACAGAGATCAGACAAAGAAATGGTAGAATCCCAAAATTACAAATAAGTTACTGGATTTTCAAAAGTAAAAAAAAAAGTAAAGAAATAAAAATAAAAGGAGCACAAATCTACTCAAAATTCATAGCTATCGAAATAATACCGATCTGTGAATTTTAAGCACTAAACATCAATTCCAAGCAACATAATCGCAAAAATCGAAACAATAAGAAAAGTCCACCGATCGCGAACAGTAAAAATCAAAGTTTGTCATAGAAATCAAATTAAACCGATCTAAAGCGGAGAGATCTCCAGTACAACCCCAAAAATTCCCGCGGCTACTAGCAAACTTCAATCTCAAGTCAAATAACGTATGATAAACAGTGTTACAGAAAAACTTTTTCCTATTTGCGATTTTAACGATCGTGAACCGTAAAAAACAATCTTTTTTCCGAAAAATAACCAAAATCAAAATTAAACGCAATCAAAAGCAGAGATCGTTACCCAATTATTTACAATTCCGAAAATTCCGGCGGAAATTAACATGATTGAGCCGGTCGTCGTCTCGGAAGAGAGAGTGGAGGTTTAGCGAGTCGTGGTTGGTAGCGGTGGAGACGAGACGACGACGTTTAAAGGGCGGCGACTGGCGGCGGAGGCGACGACTCCATAACTTTGACGAAAATTTAATTAAATCCTTTTTTTTGCGTGGCCGAAACGTAAGACGAAAGCGAGGAGAAAGAAGAGAGAGAGAGAGAGAGAGAGAGAGAGAGAGAGCGGCCTTCGGAGATAGAAGGTAAAAGGAAACCAGATCTATCCCTAATGGTTTGTTTTGCCTGCAAGTGATCTATGGGGATGTTGGAGTGACGACGTCGTCTCGGGTGGAAAAGATGTGAAACGACGTGGTGTTGGTCCTCGTACCGTACGCATGGATAGTTACATGAAGAGGGCAAGCATCCTTGCCTTCGATTAACTTGGTCTGATTTCTTTAAAAAAGGCCCACGCCACCCTTGCACTGCGGCAACGGAGCCACATAATTTGTTGTTTCAGATAGGCATTTAATAAGAGAATTGAAATGACAGAAATATTTATAATCGTCTTTACTGATAGAAGCATGAAACATTTACATGTTACTGAGGATTTTTCTTTTTTCTCTGTTCTAACTCTCACTGAAGTTTCAATAACTCTCAAAGTCTATCAAGGTAATAGACATGAGAGGTGAGGGAACGGCCGTTCAAAAAGCGTAACTTTTGTAGAAAGAAGGGAGCTTCGAGGGAGCAGTAGGGGGCACATATCCACCTGTGGTAGGGTTGCTGGTGGGGTTTGATGGTTTCTGTAGCACGATGTTGTAAGGCAATTCGAGTATGATAGTGGTGGTGATGTGAATGGTCGCAATTGACGACTTTGGTGGAGGCTACGAATATGGTAAGGGGGGACTCGGGTCGTTGTTGGTGTGGCCTTTGTGATGCTTGAGTTGGTGATGAAGAATTGAGCAAACGAGGATGATAGATAGAAGAATTGATATGTAGGGACATTTATGTCTTTTTAAAGGTCAATTGACCAGTTAATTGTCTGAAGTTGGAAATTCGTCCCTAATTTCTCCAAATTAGTCATTTGTTTTTGGTTAATTCCAAATTAGTAGTTGAGGTGGGTCATTTTGTGATTCCTACTTGAATTTCGGATCAAGTAAAATAGAAAATTACACTGACATCTCCCTGTTGTCAGATTTTTTTGGTAGATAGTGTTAATTTTTTTGTTATAATAATGTCTTAATTCCCCTTACATGTGTAATGAGTTTGCATATTTTAATCCTAATCTACCTCATATACCACAGAAACCTAAATCTCAATCAAACAAAACCTCGAGTCTCGTGATGCAACAAAACAAAAACCATCAGCCAACCTACAGCAGTAGCCAAGTCATCACTATAGCCACTATAGGCACCACAAAGCAGGCAACAACAAAACCACGACCATAAACCAACCACCACCCTTAGCTTATCCCCCCACCATAAACCAACCACAAAAAGTCTCAACCGCGCCTATTGATTCCTCCACTACCAATAAAAACCTAAAGTTTTATCACTAATAAAACTCGAATCCATCACAACCTCCGAATCCCCAACGCCACTGCTGTCAAATTCCTACCAACATCACCATGTAGCGGGGAAGGATTAGGCAAACGAGGGCAACCGTGGTAAGGGGCGATGGAAGGTTTGGTCTTGATTTTAGGGCTTTATTGAGGGGAACGGGCAATGCAATCCCCACGTATCTGGAATCTCGCCGCTGCCGCCACCCCCCCCCCCCCCCCAAAGAGAAGGGTAGCAAGTGTGTTAAGCCTAAAATTTAGAGTTATCGAGAGTAATTTTTCCTTTTTGATAAATGTAAACTTCTTTAGTGGTTAGAAGATAATTCAGTTATAGATTTAACACTTTACTAACAATAGAGATGTAGGTGGATCACTTGGTACGATAAGTAGTTAGTAATTGTGGATACATGCAGTGCGTTCGCATTAATAACACACATTGTGTCGTATTGCATTTGATGGATACTCTCTCAGGGTCACGTCCACCATTCCCCTATCCGACTAAAGATGGAAGATGCAAGTAATTTTGGTTTTAAAAAACGAGGACAACGTGCAAGGCTTGAGAATTGATGAAAGTAAGTAAATCTAAACTTGTAACAAACCTGACATTATTTTGTGAAGAAGTGGTAAGAAATTATTAAAAAATTAGATAACATGTAATATACCATTATTACCATTTTACTAGCTATTAACGGAGGTAAATTAAAGACAACAGATGGACACAATTGTACGCCCAAAAGACTTCACTGTAGAGATGTCGTTTCTTAACAATAGTACAGGCGTAAAAAAAAACGCTGCTAAAGTTTTGATAAGTGGAGGACCTAAGAAAACAAGTGACAAGCATAAAGTGAAACTTAATTTCAACCGGTGATACAAAGGTTATCATGTTCATAAGGAGGGGTTAATGATAGAGAGGGTCCATCACTGGAGAATAATTGAGAACATATTGCCTGTCAATGTCTTTCAAGTCTCAAGCACCCCTTTTTCCAGAATAAAGGAAATTTATATGCAAGCACTAGATTCACATCATTTGCGACTAAATTCGATTCCTAAAGGCACATGAAGTAAATAAAATTCTGAACTGGGTTGAACTTTTGGCAACAAACAGATACTAACTTTTATTCTGCTAATTATCATTTCCAAGATTTAAGCAATGAATTGTGTAGCTAAAATGTTATAAATCAACGTCAAAATGGTAAACAAAGAAAGTTTATGAACGCTTGGCATGTCGAGAAATTATTAAATGCCTAATATTTAGCAAGTAAGCAATATTATGATGGAGGGTTGCAAAAAAGCTTAGATAGCATCGATTTTCGCACGATATCTATACCGGCTCCTACTTTAATTTGCCACTTACAAGTGTATCAGAGAATAAGTCTATGCACTGCTATAGTTTTTCCCCTTTCTCTAACAAAGGAAACAGAAGCTATTTCACATTTCTAGTTTAACTTTTTGAAAGTCATGTATATATGGCAACTAGTGAATGAGAACCCTACAGAGATAAACTACTAAGCTTAAAACCTTTCTGAGACATGGAAGGAAAGTGAACATATCTACAAGGCTACTCAACATGTATAACCAATGCTTGAGGACGAACCAACTTCCCCAGAATGAAGACAATGACACCAACAAAGGAACAGAAGTGCCCATTTCATTTCCTTCAAAGAGAGTTTGTAGGCTATGCTTAAATTCAACAAGATTAGAAGCCAACCGTCCAGGTAAAATCGAAATATAAGTTGCGAGGCAACCTGGGGAGCTAGGAATCCAGGTAACCATTCTCAATCTCCATTCTTCAACAGTTTCCTAACTCTCTGTTCAAGTAATCCACAAACATCCTCTTTGCACTGTCGGCATCTAAAGGTGGGGGTGGTCCGCTTAAGCTTGACTGCCCAGTCAATTTTATGAAAGTTCGTCGTAGCCTTCGTAGCTCTGGCAGCCCGACTGATCTTGAAAGATTGACAGTCGGTAATTCTGGACCGAGAGAAAGTCCATTCACCGTTCCCCCCATTGCCAGGGACTGTGCTTTGACAATAGCAGCTGTTACCTCCTGCGTCGCTCTGTCCATCTCATAAAGAGAATTTGCCTCTGAAAATCTTGCACTTTGTGTTGCAATTGTTGGCTGTAAAACTTTAACATCCCTTGTTTTGGAATCGACTTTTTTCGTCAAGTATGATACAGCATCTACAATGGCAGTAGAATCTTTATTCAGTCCATCTCGGGCTGGCAATAACTCAAACAGTGGCGAATCCCATCGATTTCTTCTATCTGGTTTCTCAAACCTTCTAACTAAATCTTCAAATATTTTATCGTTATATGCAGGTTCTCCTTTCTCATTACGTTCTTGATTCCATCTTCTACAACAGGTATCTTCAACATCGCAATAAATAACACAATTTCTAATTCCTGCAGCACGAGCCAAGCACCATAACTCGTATCTGTAACCCTTGATGCTGTTTAAGGAATCAACTATAATGATAGTATCTTTTGACAAGGATCTATCAACTTCAGACCTAAGCACTCCCCTCAAATTCTTCTCTGCAGTCATGTCAGCATAGCTTTGGTTACGATCAAGATGGAAGGAAGTTTCATCAACGATTCTGACTGCCGGTTTAGATTCCAAGTCTTGAAGAGCTTCAGCTAGGCAGGAAGCAGCCGTTGACTTACCACTGCAAGGCTGCCCACATATTACGACCAATGCCATTAACAGAAACTTTGGATGGATAATCCTTCCTTGACTTCTAATAACTGTTACTCCTGGAAAGTTTGAGATTTTCACCTCAACAATAAAAGAATGGAACTTCATAAGGGAATGCCACTATCCTACTTAAGAAATATACTGAACACGGATACGGAGACATGTACCAAACAAAGCGAACAGATTTAGTGATTGATCACATGAAAAAGATGAATTGACAGTGAGAACTCATGGTATTCAATTAGGGATCTGTAGATTCAGGATCCCGCACTGTCCCATATCACAAAATTTTTCTTTCACAAAAACATGACCTAGCAAACCCCAATTCACCATGACAACATTTTCAACACTAACTGAACGAACACAATTCATGATTTCAACAATAACCAATTTACCAAAACCTATATTTACTCTCAATGATATGTAGTGCAGTACGAGAGAGAAAAATAGGTCTTCACATAAATAGAGAGGAGGAGAGGGGAGGATCCATGAAGCACAAACTCCGTTGTGGGTGAGGATACGAAACCGGTGCGCACACGCGGATACGACATTTTCGAAGACTACAAGATACGGATGTGACAGAAATGGGAAGATGTTGTATGTATTTTTAGCTAAGTATACTTAGTACTGTATTTCTAAACAAAGACAGGGATCATTTGAATCTTAAGAAAGTGCCTATATATACATATACATATACATATCTATATACGTATACATATATGTGCATACATACATAATTATGTACACACACATATGTGTGTGTGTGTGCGTGTGCGTGTGCGTGTCAAGGACTTGTCTAAACCAACCCTTAAAATCAGGGTCAAACTGACTAAGAAAAGGGGAGAAGCTGAGCATCAAACATAGCGAGAAATGCACAGCTAATGTGCTAAAATATGGCTAGGCAAAGGAGAGGAATGGAGCACGTGAAGATAAACATTAGAGAATAAAACGAAGGTTATGGCGCGTGAAGGATGCTGACTAGGAAACATTATGGAGCGTAGTCTTCACTCACAAATCTAATCTCCACTTTGATTTGTCCGTTGACCATTAATACCACAGATTTGTGGGCTATTAATTACCCCCAGATCTGTCTTAAGGTTGGATGATACTTTCCATTTTCTTTTGTTTTGTTTTGTTTTGTTTTAATATTTTACTATCCTAAAATCTGTGGTATTAATGGCAAACAGACAATTCAACGGGGAGATTAGAGCTGTGTGTGAAGACTACTCACCATGATGGTTCCTAGTCAGCTCACAGCTCTAATCACCACGTTGATTTATCCGTTGGCCATTACTATCATAGATAGATTTGCCAGCTATTAATTACCCCAAATCTGTGTCTGCAGGCTTTGAATAATATTCTCCATTCTCTTTTTTTTTTTTGTTTTGTTCTAATGTTTTACTATCCTAAAATCTGGGGAAAACAGTTGTGACCTCCTTCTTAAAAGGGAGAAGTGCGCACGTGAAAAATCAGTGAGAATTCCCAGTTTGTTACCATCATCTTCTTCCTTCTCTGGCCAGGTCACTCCTTTCCTTTACTTTTGTAGCTCAATAATTCCAGAAATATTCATTAAAATTTCCAAAAATTCAATTTGCCCTTGGGTTTATTACAGTTGGTATCCAGAAGCAAAGTTAAACCCACAAAACCCCATTCCACCATAGATTCCAGGAATTACAGTTAAGCGAGTATGGGATAACTCAGAAACTCAACAAACACCAACTAGATGAACATGTTAGTCTTATGGAAGCTCAATTGTCTAATTCATTTTGGGGCCATTGATGATCAACTAGCGGAATTGAAGGAAGCTATTTCAGAAATTCGAGACCTCAAGTCCTCCATTGATCAATTGAAAGACGAATTACCCACAATAAGACAATTATTGGCTGAGCTTCAGGTAATGATGCAGCAGTTACTAACAAACAAAGAGGTGATGGAGGAGAAGGCTTAAGCTCAAGGCAAACCCGGCCAAATAGAAGGAGTGAGGACAACCATAGGGACTACCATCAGGTTACAACTAGTAATCTTCTACTAAACTACCAGGAATCGAATTTCCCAAGTTTTCTGCGGAAAAGTCATATGCTATGAAGCACGGACACGGGCACAGGTGCGGATACCATACAGGTGCGAACACGCGGATACGGCATTTTCGACAATTTTAGGATACGGGTGCGGCGGGGATACGGCAAACTTTTTATATGTATCTTTTTTCTATGTACACCTAGTATTGAATTTCTAAACAAATTGGATCCTAAGAAAGTGCACAAAAAGATATATATGGTGCAATTTAATTTAACCGTTCCATAGTAGTACAACACCATCAAATACATATTAACCACCACCAAATAGATCATAATAAAAGTAGCAATGTAGATTTCAATACATATTAAACACTGTTTATTGTTTAAATTGAACCACACTGAACCACTGTTTATTATTTAAACAGTGAATCAGACATTAAATTGAACCACGCTGAACCACTCCTTTAACACATATTAAACACTGTTTATTGTTGATAGATTTTGACAGACTAAGTCGTGTTTGGTGGGCGTGTGGGGCTACTGAGAAAAGAGGTATGAACCTTCTACCAAAATTGGTTCTAATTTACAATCCACGTCAAAGCCACAACTCAGCAGGTAGCAAAGAGAGATTTGAAGACCAAATGTAGCAAAGAGAGAGAGGAAGCCAGGAAGACAGACACTTACCTTTCGAGAAATGCTGCCGAAGGTGAGTAGGGGTCTTCTCTGGTGGTCGCAGGTGGTCGTCAGAGTCGCTGGTGATCACGGGTGGTTGCGAAGAGGCTATTGCCGCTGCTGCTCTCTCTCTCTCTCCCCCTCAGGCTCTCCCCAAGACACGATCTGCCCGTAACTTAGGTTAGTCGAACTATTTTATTTATGTTTTTACACCCCCCCCCCCCCAAAAAAATTAAAGTTTTATGTTTCAACCCCCAAAAAATCTTTTAAAAATTATGTTTTCCACCCATAAGAATCGGATCCACACCCAAACCGTATCCTATCCGCACACGAAATTCAAAAAATAAAGAAAATAAAAGGAGAAAGAGGGAACCGTACCCAACCAGCACCGCATCCATTCCGGACCCGCACCAACCTTGATACTTCCCCCTTGTGAAGCACCCATGCTTCATAGCTCGTGGGGTTTCTTGGCCTTATTGGTTACCACAGAGAGTTCATTCCACAATATGGTACCTTGAGCAAACCACCGACTAGATTGCTTCAGAAAAATAACTTCCTGTGGACCACTGAATCCACAAAGCCCTTCGATGCCTGAAGACAGCAATGACTAGCACCTCTGTGTTAGCATTACCAAAATCTTCTATTTCTTTTGTTGTGGAGGTTGATGCCAATGAACAAGGCATGGGGGCTGTGCTTATGCTGGAAGGTGCCAGCTTTCTTCAGTAAGGCCTTTGGGCCCAAGGCATTACCTATTGCACTTATGAGAAAGAGCTAGTGGCACTAGTACGGTATTATGCACTGGGTGAGCTACTTAAATCAGCACCAATTCATCATTAGAATTGACCATTGTGACCTCAAGTAATTGGAGGTTTACTTAATGACTGCAGCAAAAATGCATATCAAAGTTACTAGGATTCAACTTTGAGATACAGTAAAAAGCAGAGTGGAAAATGGGGGAGCTGATTCCCTTTCTAGGCTACCAATCAGTGAGCAAGAATATAAACTTTGTTATGCTATGTTAAGGGTAACACCAGCTTGGCTAACAGAGCTGCAAAATAGTTATGAAGGGGATTCCTAGAGGCAAAAACAACTTCAACACCTGGTGGTAGAAGCTTGTGCTACATTTGAATACACTTTTGACCAATGGATGGTGAGGTACAAGGGGAGAGTTTGTGTTCGGACTCGGAGCCAAGGAGACTTGAGGACTCAAATTATGCAGATACTCTGTGCATCTGGGAGGGCACTCTTGCACTACAACCACCTAAAAGAGAATAGTTGCCTTGTTATATTGGCCAAATCTCAATGTCAAACAATGGGTACAAGAGTGTGACACATGCCAGAGGAGTAAGCATGAGCATGTACCCTACCCAGGCCTGCTCCAACCCTTAGCAATCCAAACTAACTATCTCAACCACCCGTTAAAATCAGGTCAATTTGAAGAAGAAAAGCCGGGCAGCATCATACATAGCTAGAAATGCACATCTAATGTGTTGTAAAATGGCTGAGGCGAAACATAGGCATGAAGCGCGTGGAGATAAACATTTGGGGATAAAATAAAGGTTATGGGCCGTGAAGGATGCTGACTAGGAACCATTATGGCCCGTATTCTTCACTCACAGCTCTAATCTCCATGCCAATTTTCCATTGGCCATTAATAACACAAATTTGTGGGATATGAGTACCCTAAATCTATGTCTTAGGCGTTGGATAACGTTTTCCATTTTCTTTTGTTTTGTTTTGTTTTAATATTTTAATATCCTAAATATGGGGAAAACAGTTAACCTCCTTACTAAAAAAAAGGAGAAGTGGGCACGTGAAAAATTATCATCTTCTTCCTTCTCTGGCCAGGACAATGGTTTTCCTTTACGTTTTTAGCTGAATAATTCCAAGAAAATTCACTAACATTCCTAAATATCCATTAGCTCTTTGGTTCATTAGAATACAGAAGTAGCATCAAAGCTTCAAAAGTAGCAAAATTCCAAAGGTGGTTAGTGCCGTGACTGGGTGGAGGTGAAGGATTTTGGCTCCAAGTCCCAACCAAAATCGTAAAATGTCAATAGTAAAGAAGAGAACTGCATTCAGTGTCAAAGAGAGAACTACCCCGCCTCAACCGAATAAATTGGTCCACACCCACAAATTGCCTACAACATCGAGTGCTAAGGCGATGAGAGAAGGTAGAGGTGTCCTAAAGAAAAACAGAAGATAGAGGAAACGAGAGAGAGGAAGATCATCAGAAGGCTCACCTGCTGGTGATCGCTAGTTGGTCGCGCTCGTTGCCTTTGCCGCCAGTCTGCTTTCTCTGTCTTCCCTCTCGGCTCAAGACTTTCCGGCCCTAGATCTTTGATTCGAAGAGAAAAAAGCTTGACAAAGACATCTAAAGGGAAAATTAAAAATAGTGGGTTTTGAAGTTAAACATTCGGGGACGAGGTTTTTTTTTTTTTTGAAAATATTGTGAAAAGTGGGAGTCAATGTTTAAAACCTCTTAAAAGTGAGGTGGACTAGGGTGTAAAAATATGATTTTTTTTTTAACCTTACTATTTCTCCTTCTCCAAAATACCCCTCCCTCCCTCCCTCAACTTTGACTTCGTTTTACCCAATCTGACTTCTTCCCCAATCTCATTCCCCCATTCCCTCCAAAATCTTCCCACCCCCCCCCCCCAACTCCCTGTGGTAACCCACCCCCTTATATTTTCCCTCCAATCCGCAGTTTCCCACCCAAGCCGCAACACTCCTTGGAATCCCATTCCCGTTTTCCCACCCAAGCCGCAACAAGCCGCAAGCAACCCCCCTCCGGCTGCGTCAACCCACCCCCTATTTTCCCTCCCATCCGTAGTTTCCCACCCAAGCCGCAACACTACTTAGCAATTACACGCACGGGTGCGGTTCCAACGAGGCAATTACTCTCATCCACGCGCACAACAGCGTCACTACCCGTACGGTTGCGGTCCTCCATCCCCTTCGCCCAAAACCCCCCAACCCACCACTACGTGGTCTTCGCCCACCCCCGCTGCCGTAACAACTGCCGGTATAACAAGGGAAAATTACAGTGCATGTCGCTCACTGAAGATCGCATCCTGAAGCTCGACGTTTATAAAGGTACCCCCCGCCCCCCCCGCGCCCTTCTTTCATTTTGCAATTAGTAGGTTGCTCGAGCTTAATCTGAACGATCCTATCTGTTTTCTGTTTTTATGATCGACAGTTTTTTTTTTGACAAAATCATGACATTTCATACTTTGGTATGCATGCAATTGGTTCGGTGAGAAACAAAACGGGCTTGCATGCAGTTGTAACTGCTGACATCTTGGACATTCATTTGTTTTTTTCTCTTGGCTTTATGTCAAACTACAACCCTTATGTAGTATTGCCTCGTTGGATGAATGTCATATCCTTTTCAGTCATTTTAAGCAATAAGGATCTTTTTAAGGAAAGTGCTTCATCCAACGAGCAGGATGTTTGTCGAGGCACAATGAGTTATGTTAGTATTCTCCTTACCAAAGATTCTTATATGTGATCATGTTTTAAATTTCAGGAGGAGTTCGGCACTAATTTTGGTCATCATAACTTTGTGGCAGGGTTACTGCAAAACTTCCATTGAGTATCTGTTGATCGTAAGTAAGTTTGGAATTTCCAATATTGTTTCTTCCCCACTATTATTGTTATGTCTCCTAACCATCAAACTTGTCACCATTTTACGTTCGATGGAAGCTATGCTTCAAGTAGAACTAGGAGATAATATCTTAGCATAAATGATTCGACTGAATTTGTTTTATTTATATAGGGTAAATTAGTTGGTTGTTTCAATAATGTTGTGAAATGGGGGCAAATAGACGCACTATTGTTAGTGTGATGCTACCAAATAAGATTAAGATAGATTTTTTTTTGTGTCTTTATTTATATGCTTAACGATGTCCTACATATCATGTGTTCAGGATGAGAATTTAAAAATTAGTGACAAGCTAACAAACTTTGTGTAACGTATTACTAGGAATGCACCTAAGAAATGGCGTCAGAGGACTCCTTTTGTTAGAATTCTTGTGTTAGGTGAAATGTAGGTCTCATTTAGGTTTATATTTGATGTCCAAATAAATATTATATCTAGTACCTAAGATAATAGAGTTACATCTACTCTTGGAGTGCTACAATTGTGATATAGTCAGAGCTGCGTTTTTGAGTGAACTGAATTGCATTGGCAACCACCATCACCATGTTAAACATTGAGGTGCTCAGATGTCCTATTTTATGTACGACATGCATCTTAAAACTTTTGTACACGAATGTGTGTGCTCAGATGTGTCTTCACGTTAAAGTATAAATTGTCTTCACGTTAAAAGTATAAATTATTCATGGATACTCTTCTCTGATGAAATACGATACAACTTGATCACCTTAGCTTAGTCTAAAGAACAACGATAAGGTTTTTCTTACTCTAACAATGTAATGGCCAAGTCTAAGCTGGTTATAGCATGGCTAGAATTACTCTTACTATGATGCTTTCAAACCCTAATACACATTTCCCTAAATTTATGGTGTGCAATATATCAATAGATGACTTTGTGTGTTCTGTAAAACATATATGCAAAATTGGTATATCACACAATAAGAGCTGATTATAAGCCCTTTAACCCAATCAACCCATGTTGTTCCTATGAAATCTCCACGAGTAATTACTCCCGTTAAATGGATATAATGCTTTGTCATCTCCTCCTAATCCTCCTTTGAAATTTAGTTGGTTACGTGTAGCATAATATCCATAGCAACTTCAAGTTTCAATTTTCATTACATTAATTCCTCTAAAAGTTCATGCAAATGATTGTTTGAAGTTAGAAAAAAAATTGCTACTACCATTACAAATATCTTAAATATATTTCCAAGGAGTATTAGTCAACGCATCTAAAATGTAATTAGGCAGTGTGTACAACCAGTTGAGCGTGGGAGTGATATAACACGGAAACTAAGTAAACCTAGGTCAACCTTTTTCCAACTTCCTATGCTCTGGCCCTACCTTTCTTAACTGAAAGAAAGGCGCTTCCTGTGCATTTGCACGTGACCGTTAGCTAGTATACATGCAAGGAAGCGACATAGTTATGTCTTAAGAAGGCTCAAATACCTAGTCTCTTGAAAAATACTAAAAGGGCAGTATAATGCAAGATTATCATCTGAAAAAGTATAATTGATAATTGAGATATCTGAAAATTGAAACCTCTTTCTTATAGATGTAGACAGCTACAGCCATATCTGGTGTAAGTGGAACCATATTCATGGGGAGGGCACCTCAATAAACAGCAGTGTCAATGATTTGGCTAGAACGGAAACAATGAAAGGAGAGAGAAATAGATGGACCCTTTGACTACTACGATTCTGCTAGCACAAAGAAATGGATGAGAGAGAAAGAGAAGGAGACGCTTAGAACCAGAGACAAGTGATCATGTTCTCTTGCAAGGGGTCTGTGGTATATGTCCTACTTGGTACACCAAGATAAGGTCATATATTGTACCAGCCTTACATTATATTAGAGATGAATTGGAGGTGTTCATATGATGTCAAGATGCTACATTGTGAAGTTGTTCCCTTAAGTCCTGATCTATGATTTGAATCTAACAAAATACCCTTTATTACCCTTCCCGGTAGGACAAATTTTTCCCTTTAGCTACGGAGATTCCATAGTGAGGAGAGTACACTGTTCACCACAGTGTTTTTGGATGAATGTGAACCTAGTTTAGTCAATACACTTTCTTGGAATATTGGCAATGCATTGCAGCCCTTTCTAACTCCAACCCAAATGTCATCTATCTTGCTCTTTAGTTATGTACCAATGTGATGGTTTTCTTTGTTTGCCTAACAACTATAGTTATTAGTTAATGAAAACATACTCTATTAGATTGTAATTTCCTTCTTGTCTTTGATTGTTGACTGTAACTTCATCCAGACAGGTCATAGAGTAATTTTAAAATGTTCATTTTCATAATCAAGATGAAAAGAGATACAATAGCAGCCAGTGTACTTGCACCAAATTAAATAGGAAAAAACATATTCCTGACCATCAGAAGCATAGTTTATCCCTTTTCTTTTCACATGATAATCCTTCCGTCCTTTGTCAATTGGGTCAGCATACTACTGGCCCTTCTTCGCTAGTTTCTTCCCCTTACAAGGTGGTAAGGGCTTGCCACATAAGCACAGACTGAGAGCATAAGCAACAACTTGGAATACATTTAAAGTTCTACC
The DNA here is from genome assembly GCA_033070095.1 of Escallonia herrerae. NCBI lineage: Eukaryota > Viridiplantae > Streptophyta > Magnoliopsida > Escalloniales > Escalloniaceae > Escallonia > Escallonia herrerae. The sequence continues at coordinate 215,031 of JAVXUP010000985.1, read as the reverse complement.
CTGTGGGATCTATCCGCACAACTTATTAGCTCTGAAGTTTGCATGTCTTAGTTGTTCTATGCCTAGCAAGCTAACTGGTATTTTCCCACTTATCCCATTGATGGACAGGTCTAACCATTACAACTTCTGCAGTAATCCTAAACTGGTAGGAATTGTGCCTGTTATCTGGTTTCTGGAGATATTTTAATGTTTCAAGTCGAAAGAGGTTCGAGATTGAACTAGGAAGTTGACCTGTTATCCTATTGCCTGCTACATTCAGCAACTTTAAGTTCAATCTTCAAACAAATTCAGGAATGTTGCCTGAGATTTGATTGTTGGATATAATAGCAGAAAGCTGTTTGTCTGGCCGTTTATGATCCTTGAAAGTGACCCAAACAGTAGGTTTGAGTGGAGATCGAGGGATGAAAGCCCGCTCGGCAATGTGATTTTTGTAAGATCAAACTTCAATTGGTTGTTTGAAAGCTTGACGTTCTGCAAGCTTGACAGCTTGGGAAATAAATTTGAAATCCCTTGCGTGAAATGGTTGTCTGACAGGTCTATGAAGGTCAAAGAATCAGGTTTTGTAAATTTTGTAAGGGTTCCTCTAAGATTACAACCAGCTATATGGACATCGGAGAGTTCTCTATTTCCGATCCATTCTGGAACTGCCCTAAGACAGGTATACTTATAGCAGTGAAGGGATACCCTTGGCAGAGGTGCTAGGTAGAGGATTTGAGACCCAATGTTTGATAAGTTGAGGTACCACAGGTTCTGCAAGTGCATAAATATAATCTAGAATCTGTCTGATAAGCTAGTTAGAACTTAATGAGAGACTGGTAAGGGACTATAGGTGCCCAATCTGGAAGGGGATTCTTCCTATGAGATGCTTGTGGCTCAAAGACATGTCTGAAAGGGTAGCTACGTTGCACAAGGAACCGGGTATCTGTCTTGATAATTGGTTATTCGAGAGGTCAAGAAATGTCAGATTGTGTAAATGACCTGCAAACTGTGGGATTAAACCAGATAACACATTGTAGCTTAGATCAAGGTACTGTAGAGAGAGAGAGAGAAGTTTTTGGAAAGTGGGTGGGACCTACAAAGGAGTTTCTTGTTAAGGTTAGCTTAAGAAGGTTTTTGAGACTCCCTAAGCTAGGTGGAATCTGGCCAGTCAACTGATTGCCACTTGGTGAACGGTCCTTAGTAAGGGTAACTGACCAAAACTTGATTCGTGTATGTTGTCTACAAGGGCATTGTCCTCCAGGACAAGTTGGGTGAGCCGAGTCAGATTTGAGAAGCTTTACGGAATCACTCCTCCAATCTGCTTCATCCCACTGATGATTATCACCTCCAAGAAGTGTAAACTACCCAGTGAAGGGGACAGAGTGCCTTTCATGTATAGGCCACTGTCCCTGTCAGAGGGCCTCTGTAATTGCAACCTAGTGACCCTCCTTGTAGCTTAGTTACAGGGAACACCTTCGCAGCCTCCTCCATATAATTCTCTTCATCTTAGTGGGTATTTGATTTGTGTGTGGGTGTGTGCGTCAACTGAGAGCGGTTGAGCCGGCAATCAGTGTTACAGGGGCCGAGGGAAGAGAGGTCACAGGCGGGAACTGGAATATCGTCGAGCATGCCACAATCAAATACCCAGTTGGCACTATTCTCTTCAGGAGGTATCATCGCCCCGGACAGGATGGCCGAAATTGTTCGGGCTATTCTTTTTCGATAGGATTCTAGACAGGTTGTTTGGCTGGTCCGCAAAATAGTGCAGTTATTATAGGCGGTTATTATTGGGATAGTCAGGAATGCTAAAAAGGATTGAGAGATTTGGAAAAGTTGGCGACAAGTGATAGTTTGGACTGTGATAACAACCCACCAGAAGTGGCTTCGGGTGGTAGGTGCCGCCATAAAAAAGAAACAAAACATGGCCTCTAATTTCTTATTGGATAGTACCACAAAAATGTGGCTAAGCATAAAAACCGTATAAAACTCTCTTTAATACACTGCAGAGAACAGAGTTCCATTTTATTACTACCCTATAACAAACCTTGATACAGATACACAACACATATAAAACAATATAAAGAAGCATGCATACCAATACGTGCATCTTAGTTTACGTACCATGTGCAATGTTTTTTTTTTTAGGAGAGTGTAAACTGGCGTGAAAGAGAAATTAACTGGGTTACCCTATATAAATTAAATGATGAACCTACTGACACGATTATGTGGCCTAATAAAGGAGGACAGATCATTGCCCCTTGAGATAACACGACATTCAAAGCTGGCTTTTGATACATGATATGTATTTCGATTGACAAGAAGGCGTAATTCAGTCAAGGTCTTGAAGATGGATATAAACTTCAAACGGACTAGGCTGGAAGAAAGTGGAGTACCATAAGGGGAGAGATGGAGAGGAAGAATGAGGGAAAGAGAGCTCTCAACCAGGTTTTTTGAAAATGTACTGCATTACCTGTGGGAATAATAAGAATGAACCGACTAGGTTATTTTGTTCAATAATCATGTAGAGCATAGTTTCGAGGGCTAATTTACTCGTTATATTATTTTATCTTGATAGGACATTGAAGAGATGGGCATTTGAGGACCAGGGAAGTCTGCTTATAAATAGGGTTTACATTACTTCCCACTAGATAGCTAAGGTTGATGGTTTTCTTACGATTGTTCAGTAACAAATAACTCGGGCCAGCTTGAGGGCATGACTTGCAACTTGCCGTGAATTCTCTTGAGTCGGCCTTTATTTGATCAAGTCAATGGATTTGGCTAGCAAATGAGAGTTGCATTAAGGATAAATCACAAAAAACCCTTAAAATGATCTAGACAAACCACAATCTAGACATGGACTGGATTGAACCCAATTACTGACTGGACCACTGGAAACTCTGTTAATACGGATGTTAACCTGTCTTCACTGACAAACAAACTCCAACCCATCTCTTACAAGGCTCTTAAATCGGTTAATCCGATATTTGGAAATCCACATGTAACATTGTAGTGATGACTAACCTTATAAACTCCCTTAAACAAGCGCAACCTATTGATTGTTATGAATGCAATTAACCAGGAAAGAGCATTTTTTCCCCTAGTTTAAGCAATTCAAACAGCTCCTATATGTCTCAAATGGCAGCATTTAGGTCAACTTTTCGGCTATAATATGCTCTAGACATATGATATACGGATTCAAACTACTCAATTATAACATATAACACGACTTGAAGATGGATATTCCAGTACATCCCAATCACGTTCAGGCTTAGATACACGAGAATTGGCATAAAACATGAGATTGTTTAATTAATTAAGTCCATGGGTTTGGCTTAACACATGAGATTGCTGCTATTTATAAACAAATATATATAGGTGTTTTTCTTCGAAGGCAGATGAGAATTTTCTTGTTGATCTTTCAAACTCTGTTAGTATCGATGTTTTCGTGACAATTATCTCCAACCCATCCTTTATGAGGCTCTCAAATCCATTCATCCACTATTTATAAAGCCACATGTAACGTTGTGATGTACACCAACCTTACAGTTCCTTAAACAAACTCAATCTAATGGTCGTAAATGCACTTAACCAGAAAAAAGAAACTTCTTTTGTTAAAGCAGTTTCAAATAGCTCCTACATGTCACCATGGTGGCATTTAGGTCAACTTTTGGCCATGATATGCCTTAGACACATGATATATGGATTTAAACCAGTCGGTTAACTCATTACGCGACCCTAACATGGAAATTTCAGTACATGCCAATGGTGTCAAGGCACATTATTGAACACAAACTTCATAGTTCTTACCCTGAAGCTTCTGCCTGTTGCTGTGTAGACTCAACCATATTACAGACAGCCATGATAATCAAGCAAACATGAAAGCTCACTCACTTGAAAGCAAATAGGCCACAAAAACAAGCAGTTTTGGGTTGAATAGAGAATTTAACCAAACACAGCAACACATCAATTGACAATAAAATGGTATGAAACGAATACTTGCCTTATATGTTTTGCGTTTCTCTTTGCCTTTCTTCGGAGTTGCGTTGTACTCCTCCATGTCTTTTTTGGCTTGGAGGACGTACGGTAATTTTTCTTCCTCGCTTAGGTCTTTCCACATTCGCGAGGCAAGCAGTGAAATCTAAAATGAAGACATCCATTTTAGCTTGTCTATAGAGCGGTTGTTAAATAAGTGAGCTAAGAAGTGCTGAAATAGTTTCAATTACCTCTCTGATCGTCATGTATCGACTGGCGTGGGATTGCTGCAATCCTTGCTTTGTCTCGGCGCTGAAGACATTAATCCAAACCAAGGTCAAACATTCAACATAATTAAATGTCTTGCATCTACACTACCTTATAAACTCTATCAAGAACTTACAAAAATATCATGAACGCGTTCACAGGTCTCTTCCTCGTACAAGATGCCTCGCCTAGGTCGATGTTTGAGCTTGTTGCTGAAAATAAATGGCAATCGTAAATACATGTACATACTTCACAAGCTAATATCATAACTAGATGACCCAGCAAAATCGTAAACCACCATAATCATCAAAAACTGCGAGCGGTGGCAAGCAAAGATTTTCACCAAATTTCCATATACAGTATCAAATATAAACGACGACACTTTCTCATAACAAATCTCATTAAATTGAAATCTCAATCAAACAATTATCTTGGCCAAAATCATTAATCCCAGACCATCTTAAAGATCTTTGTTGCTTAATACGTTGTTAGAACATTCATCCAACGAGGCAATACTGCATAAGGGTCCTAGTTTGACAGAAAGCCAAGAGAAAAAAACAAACGTATGTCCAAGATTTCAGCGATTACAACTGCATGCAAGCCCGTTTTGTTTCTCACCGAACCAATTGTATGCATGCCAAAGTACGAAATGTCATGATTTTGTCAAAAAAAACTTTCCATCATAAAAACAGAAAACAAATAGGGTCGCTCAGATTAAGCTCGATCAACCTACTGATTCAAAAATGAAAGAAATGGGGGGTACCTTTACAAACGTCGAGCTTCAGAATGCGATCTTCAGTGAGCGACATGCACGACACGCTCTGTAATTTTCCCTTGTTGTACCGACAGTTGTTACTGAGGTGGGGATGGGCGAAGTCTGACCACGTAATGGTGGGTTAGGGGGTTTTGGGCGAAGGGGATGGAGGACCGCAACCGTGCGGGTGGCAACGCTGCTGTGTGTGTGGAGGAGAGTAATTGCCTTGTTGGAATTACAACCGTGCATGTAATTGCTGAGCTGTGTTGCGGCTGGGGTGGGAAACTGCGGATGGGAGGGAAAATAAGGGGGTGGGTAACCGCAGTCGGAGGGGTTGCTTGCGGCTTATTGCGACTGTGTTACGGCTTGGGTAGGAAAACAGGAGTGGGATTCTAAGGAGTGTTGCGGCTTGGGTGGGAAACTGTGGATTGGAGGGAAAATAGAAGGGGGGTGGGTTACCGCAGGGAGTTGTGGGCGGGTTGTGTGTGGGGTCGGGTGGGAAGATTTTGGAAGGAATGCAGGAATGGGATTGGGGAAGAAGTCAGATTGGGTAAAACGAAGTCAAAGCTGAGGGAGGGAGGGAGGGGTATTTTGGGAAAGGGGAAATAGTGAGGTTAAAAAAAACCATGTTTTTTCAACCCACCCCACTTTTTAGAGGTTTTAAACATTGACCCCCTCTTTTCATAATTTTCCAAAAAAAAACCCTCATCCCCAAATATTTAACTTAAAAACCCACTTTTTTGTAATTTTCCCACATCTAAATCTCGTTAGTGATATAGTATTATTATTTTGAGTAACTCCGAACAATATTTCAAAAATTATGCTTTTACCCTTATAAGATTGGCTTTCATGCCATGTCTTAGTCGTATTCAAAACTTTAATTATACTCGATCTTCAAAAATTTTAGAAATGATTTAAATACATATGAGACGCATGACTGTGTATTGGATACCGACTAAGAACCATTATAGAGCGTAGTCTTCACTCACAACTCTAATCTCTACTTCGATTGTCTGTTGACCACTTTGATGCCACTTGCGATGCAACCAATGTTGGTACTTCATCTAATTTGGCGAACTTGTGCTTTAATAGGAATTCTTACATCAAGGATCGGAGGCGTGATGAATTCGCTGAATGTTTTGGAACATGTAATTTCTTAAACTTTTGAAATTTGTAATTTGGCTTATTTGTAGTCAAACACAAATGCGCGCACACATACACAGGGGCTAACCCCCATGTAGCACTATAAATCCAGACGCTCGTGCCACATCGTGGATGGCCCAAATCTTTGTTTATTCCTTCAAAAGCATGCCAACCTATCCTTGCAAGAGGCTGTCTATCCATCTTCCGCTTGTGCTACATCGCGAACGGCCCAAATCATTGTTTATTCCTTAAAAAACATGTCAACCTATCCCTATAAGAGGCTGTCCATCCATCTTCTCAATTTTTTTGAAATACCCTTATCATACTTTAATGCAAAATGAAAAAAAAGGAAGGTCCATGTGAAACGCCCCTACAACCGGAACTAAAATCTCAGTATTGGGGATATGGGGCTTATTATTTAAGAGGAAAAAGATGACACTTCTAGCATTCACATCGAGCATGAATCTCCAGTGATTTCAAATATAAGCTAGTAGGAGACCATCTCAAACCAAACACAGCTTGGTAGTCAATAAACCGTAGGCCACAGGAGCAGCCCATCAACCAACGTCCCATTACAGTCTCAGAATTGTAGTTGTTCCAGATATATTGGTTTTGAGTTGGCAGTGCCATCTGAATTTAGCTTAAGCTAAGTCGTATGTGTTGGATTCTTGCGAATTTGAGTTGGAGTGTTCAAGAGATCGCTTCTCTAACCGCATCCAAACTTTGAGGGAAGTCTATGTGTAAGATGGCAAGTTTGTTTTGGTGGTACCAGATCGAGGAGAGCATAAAAGCAAACTGAGTGTTCTACGGGATGTGGTGCAATACAAAGTTCGTTGTTTGACTAATATTCTCCTTGCATCATTTAAGGAAATCTAGGACGTTCGAATCATTTATTATGGGTTGGGGGTTTAGCATGGCCCAAGTTCATATGATGTTTGGGCAACCCCAGAGACATTGATCAATCGTCTTAGGTTGGCCACAACCATTAGGGCACATTTTATCTTGAAGCATTGGAGTTTGGTACGAACCGGAAGTGTGTTACCAAAACTTTAAATGCGAGTCAGGTTAGGCACTTTTCACGTCCAAGTCCAGTTGGCTATTCATTGGAGGTTTGGCATGATTAGAATTCTTTAAGCAGACTTATCTGTGCATTCGCCATATTCAAAAGGCCAAACTATATCATTAGAGCTATCATGGACTAGATGGATGGAAAAATTGCAAGAATTTGATCAATAATATGAGTAAGGTGGAGGAACCAAAGGCTATCTAGGTTTTACTCCATGTTTTTGACAATATCGCTCACCCGAAGAGATTCACTATGATTGGGAAGGGGGTCTATAGCTAAGCTTTTGAACCATTAACTGAAATCTTGTGATGGTACCCGAGCGAGATGTTGTCCCCCATTCCTATGCGCCATCGCGTGATTTGGCTAAAATATCAGGGGCTTTGAGAACCTGTTTCCCATAATATTGGGCAGTTGTGTTTGGGCCTAGCATTCCAAATGGGCTCATGATGGTGATATTTGTTCCATTAACTTTTGCCCAGAGACAATGATGTCGTTTTTAGAGGCCCCAGACAATGTTTTGAACATCACTTGGTGAGCAATTTTAGTCTGGCATAGTCCAAGCCCCCTCCATTTTAGGGCGCTTAATGGTTTCCTAATTCATAGCGTGCCATTTCTATTTAGTGTCAAAGTGACCTCAAAGGAACTTCCTACTTAAGGGGTCCAGTTGGGAAGAAATGGAATGAAGGAGAATGTGTATTTGCATTTGATAAGTATGGTTGAAATTAAGAGTAGCTTTCATCAGAGTAGATCAATCCTCGCAAAGGACAGAGAATTACATTTAGACAGTTTGTAATGGGTTAAATCCAGAAGGCAGGTAAAATTAGAATTAGTCGAACGACTTTCCATCAATAGGGGGCCCAAGTTTCTGACAAACTTATCCATGGAAAGCACTCCGGAAGAATGTTGAAAAAACAGGCTGGTGGTTCCAGGGGTGTTTCTAGAGAACAAGAGCTTTGCTCTATATTTGAGACCTTCCTGAGTGCTGGAATAATTAGAAGTTGACCGAAAACTACTGCAGTTATCTTTGGTTGCACGACTTAAAGAAGAATGTCAATAGGTGAGATATGCCAAGGCCACATTGAGCAATTTTAATAGAATACAATTTATTTGAACATTTAGCCTTTATCAAGGTTTTACATAGCTTGTTAAGGCTGAAGATGAATAAGTAAGGTAAGAACGGGTTGCGCTATCGCAAACCACAATTGGGGGTGAAGAACTTAGTGGCGATCCATACCAAAGGACCAGATATTGGACAAAAGAGACATAACTCATGATAAGCTTTATGATCAACGGAGGAAGGCCTTGCTTTTGGAGGGTTGTGAAATCCCATTTTAGATGGTTGGAGGCCTTTCCGAGGTCGAGTTTAGCCATGAAGAGCCCCCTTACCTTTTTTATTTATTTATTATCTTATCATGATGATTTCATTCACGATAACGATGTTACTTATGGCTCTTCTACCGCGAACGAAACTGGTTTGAGAAGGGTGGATTATGGAATTTATGATGAGATAAGGCGGTTCACCAAAGTCCGAGATAGGATTTTGTAGCCGGTATTACAGACACTAATGGGTCGAAAGTTCACGACCTTTTTTTCCGAGCGAGGGTATTGGGAATAGAGTTAAGGGGGGAAGAATATGTACGAGAGAAAGTAAGCTCTGTTTGATAACTTGCTAATATTCAGTTTTTTCTCCACATTTGTAAACCGGAGAAAAAGTGCGTTTGACGCACAATTTTTTTTCCCTTCAAGTTTTGAAAACCAGTTTTTAAAACATAGCTATTTTTTAAAAATCCTATTTAGGAGTTTTGAGACCACCACCACCACCACCACCCTCCCACTGCCGGCCATCGCAGCACCCGCCGCCGGCCGTCAGCAGGCCACAGCCAAAAAGAAAAAATTTAAAATAAAAACTGAATAATCAAATATGCAAAAAAAAAAATTCAAAATAAAAGCCGAGCAATCAAAGGCGCATTTATTTTTGTTGAAAATAGAAACTATTCAAACGTTACTTAACATTTCCATTTCTCAAACGAAGCTAAAAATTTCCAACCAGAGTCAAAAATATAATCCGCCATTGAAAAGGAAGACGCAGGTAGCCCATTCGAGAGGGCTAACAATAACAAAGAGCGAGCAGATAAGAGACAAGGGGCCAAGGAGGAACATGGGCAAGGGAGGTGATCTCTGGGACGACTCCGCCCTCATCACCGCCTTTGACGACGCCATCTCTAATTACAAGGTCTCTCTCTCTCTCTATAAAACCAGGGCTTCGTTTCTCTACCTCGCAACTCTATTTGTTATATACTTCCCTTCTGTGCAATGAGAGCATAGTAGTATCGCGGGTAGCTCTGTTACTGTAGCTTCTAATCCGCTACTGGCACACCCTGCACCACCTACTATTTTGGATGTTTCTCAAAATATCAGTATACGGACTGTCATTAGTAATTTAGGGAGTGGAGGTAGGACTACCATTTTATCAGCATCTGGGCACTGGAAGCTACTTGTACTGGCACGGGCACGCTAATTAAACATGTCTATGTGTAAATCGAAGGTATTCCAGTAGGTTGAGCACAATTAGTATATGTGGTTTATGTCACAACCATAAGTATTCAAGTACACTAGTTCGGTGTGATGCGGCTTGGTCCAACAACTTTTTTCTGATGTATTTTGATTTTTAAGTTGCTCTCTTCAATATCCGAGGTACTCTTCTTGAAGACATTCTGCATGATTGTAGGTTGTACAAAACTGTGTGGAAATATAAGTAATACGTCGGATGGCGTTAGAATGTAGGAGTGCCAATAGGCCGACCTTTTCAGTAGTATGGATGTAAAAATAAGATTGTAGGATTCTGTATGTTCCATTGGATTATCCCCTTTGACCTTTTGTGAATTCCTAAGATAGATTTTAGTTCATGTAAACATTGAATTGAATTGAACTCAAATCACAATAAAGGAGTGACAGTGTAGTTTCACAGGTCAAGCTAGTATAATAATGAGTAAGGTCAACGTTTACATATACAGATTCTGTCACGGGGATTCACAAAAAATCAAATGGGGAAAATCCAATGAAAGGACAGTAGTACTTTTATTGTGGACCAGTATTTGGTTATGAGAATCTCTTGTATAATGGTTTGGCACTGACATAAAAAAAGTCAAAATGTATCTTTGCAAATTGAAGATAGTGCAATAGGTTGAGCAAAGCAGTTCAGTATCATGCAGTTTCTTCCGACACTACTGCTTTGTATGTATCTTGATTTTTAAGTTGCCTTTTTTCATACTGAGAATCCCTCTGAATGTTTTAGTTTTGAATTTTTGACAAGGTTTTTAATGAATACCTGATGAGAATAGACTGCATAAAAGGAAGTTTGGTTCAAGTACTTGAATGAGACTGCTGCAGGGTGAAACTTCTTCCCATTCCTTTATTGTCTATCTGGGTTCTTAGATTGTGAAGTGATGGTTGGTGACTCTTAGTGGTGCTTCACTCTTCGATTCATTCCCCCTCCCCCTTAACCACTCTTAGTGGTGCGTCACTCTTCGATTCGTCCCCCCCCCTCCCCCTTAACCCACCAAGCACCTAGTGATATAGTAGTTGTGTACTTGTGTGAGACGTATCAGTAGTGCTTAGATTCAAGCATACCGTAAGCTATGTTTGTTCTTTATAAGGGATGGCTACATCACAGCAGATGTCTGACAGCTCGATGCTCGGACATCTGACAGCCCAATGTGATGATTTCATTCTTTGCCATGCTCTCATTCTTTTGAGGATAGTAACAAATATATGTTTAGTGATTGCTATAACAGATGATAGAGGTGGCTGTATTTTGAGCTTTGAGAAGCAGGTGTCGCCATATTGGATGAAAGTGAACATAAGGGAACGAGAAGCCAGGACTTGTAAACTATGCATGTGATTATCTCATTGATAGGCTTATGATTTCATTGGGAAGATAAAATGGCAAAGACGGGGGATAATTAGTTATTTGTTTGTTGGTGGCATTGAAATAAAGTTCAGGTTAATCTTATGTCACATTTGAGGTAAAAAGCGATGCATGGCATTCCACATCTATGATGTAATTGTTTGTTCTTATATCTACTTATGTTTCATTTCCTCCCGTCCTATTGACTTTTGAATCAGCTTTGACTTCATCAGCTTTGACGTTGGTCTCTTTTCTTGTCCAGGTAATGCATGCAAAAGGACGTCATGATGATTCACCTCAGGAAGAAAAAGTTATAAGCAACTCAGAAGAAAATCTATCGGCTCTTGGAGATGATAGTTCTGAAGGTAAAAGGTCCGTATATTAATCAGCTCGAGCCTTCTTCTTCTTCTTATTTATATCACCTTCACACAGGTGTTTTTGAATTGCAAATTTAGTAGTTGACTATAAATCAAGCTTTTTATCATTTGCTAAATGTCATTACAAGATTCTCCATGACGTTGGCCTGTGTATGTTAGAAAAATTACTTGGACGCCCCCGTTCAACCATGAAAAAACAGTTTTTTGTGAGGGCACTTTTCGATTTGAACACAAAGCACAACCTTAAGTTTTGCCGTTACCTACCAGAAAGGGGGTCGTGTTTTGAATTTTCGGGGTTCATGCTCGATGTGGTGATAGGTCTCTTGCTTTTTGTAGGAGCGTGGGTGGGGGGTTAATTACCCAGCAACTCTTTCTGCTTTTCGTGAGTTTTGAGAAGAATATCGTAATTTTCAGTTGTTAAGATGAGGAGGACATGATCAAGAGCTTATCTTCTGAAGTTGAATTGAGCACTTGTTCTATTTTTCGCTTCATGGCTAGAAGTTGTGCATTATGACTACGGAAGTAATTCATATTTCCCAAAAAATGTTCAAACGCAAGTCGAGTAAGTAAGAGACAAAAGAAAATACAAATGGTATCGATTTAAGTTTAAGATATTGTACTCTGATACTAATTTAGTAAGTTCAAAGTATTCGTTTACAATGCCCAATGACTACTGAGGCTTATATGGAAGAGTTGACCTGGAACCTTGGAGTGATTATGGGCCGTTATCATGCCTAGTCATGATTAGCAACTTCATGTTGCCTCTGAGAGCTTGCAAACGTTTTTCAGCATATTTTCTTATTTGAATGAGAACTACAAAGACTAGGGTCCACAAGCTTTGAGCCTTTTTAGTCCCACTAAAACGAAACCCTCGGTTTGTCTGCCACTTGAATCTTTGTATTAGTAAGTATTTTGACATCAAAGGGTCAAATTTTTGCTGCCTTCTGGTGATTATTTGCTCCTGAACAACTCTCGCAATCATTCTTGGAAGAGAAGAAAACTTTTCCTGCTAGACCACAATGTCCTTACTGTGGGGATTTGGTGGAGGCTGAATTACATCCGCAGATTCTAGCACAGCCCTTTCCTCTTTCTCTTTGAGTTGGACGTTCTTAATGATTTCAAGTTTTGAAGAAATCGGTACATGGTTTTGAGACCATATTGTCAACAAAATATTGGTGCCCTTCCTGTGATTACAACAGCTATTTTTGCTGTGCATCTAGATTGACTCGTTTTGACCTGAGATCAATGTCTGGCCAACGTGATCTCCTAATTCATGACAATGTCTCAATCATTATTGCGAAAATTATGGTAAACGATTTCCTATAGCCTTAGTGTGAGACTTACCTTGTGGAATGGGACTGTGGCAACCAAAGGGAGCGGGTGAGATAAACAATGAGTTGGGCATCTTTTAAAACTTTTACAAATGGCCTACATTCTCTTGATAATGCTCCAAATATGTAATTTGAGGTATGAGGTCTTCATCTTTTGGATGTACTTCAAATGGGAAAATATCTAGGGGTCCCAAACCCTTGCACCTCCTTACTCCCGGACAGTTGTTACACAATACATCCCCCTCCGACCACATCACCCCTCCCAATGCAACTGTCCTGGACTTGGGCAGTACAATGATCTGGAACCATGGAACATTTCCACACCTATAACTGTTTTTCTAGGCTGGACTTCATTTTATTACTGGTCTTCTCGGCCAACCTCTATTTCTGTATGGCATAGTAGTTATTAATCCTATATTGTATCTTGAGGCATGTAAACAAAGTGTCAAAGTTAGAACAAAGCATTTTCTTAAATTAAACTTAAAACATATGAACTGGGTGTATCTTCATATACGAATTTCTGTCAGAGAGAAGCTGTATTTCCTTTTGGTTTTGAAGTTATGTTTCTGATGTTGAGTTGTTGTGCTCTTTTCTTCCATTATGTGAAGGCACGTGGAAGCAGATGAGAAAAACAATGTTACATCAAACCACACTATTGAGAAGGGAGACACTACGGATCCGTCATTAGTGACAGAAAACCCTTGCCTTGATTCTTCAAATGCTCAAGATATGCAAGATGTGCATAAGAGCTATTCAAACACTCAAGGTGCAGAAAATTATAGTCACTTAACGAACCAATATTATGAGCTTGAGGAGCAGAGACAAAAAGTTCTACAGCAACTCTACCAGTTTGGCGATTGGAATCACGAAGGTTCTGATCCTAGCACGCAGTGGGGTACACCACAAGAGAATCAAGTACCAGCAGCTCAAGCTTCCTGCCCAACTGGCGTCTATTACTGTTGCTCCTATGCATGTCCGGGGTCAATGGCTGCATGTGCATCGTTGCCTGCTTGTCCTTGCGGTGGGTCTTGTGTTAATAAAACTTGTAATGCGACTTCAGCAACAGGTCACAAGGAAAAGTCATCATCTCCGGAAGATGGCGCTTTAATCAAAATGGCAATGGGAGCTGCAGAAAAAGCACTTTCTACGTTGAAGACAAAAGATCCTGATGTCTCGGATGGAAATAAAGGTATGTTTCTAAGGAAATTGTATTCTCACATTAAAAAGTTTGTCGGTGTTACTTGGTGAATACCAACGTCTTTCAACTTTATAGAAAGATCTGATATGGCAAGGACTGGAGGCAATGGGTTATAATTCCTATCATGCCCGATTTTGACCTGTTGTGGTGCCAAGTTATGCATTTCAATTTACCCCGTAACGCAAGGGTATGGGTCTGGGGTCATGGGTTTGAAACATCCGTGAAACTTCCACCTAATAATTTTTGCTAGTTGTTCTGTGCCCGTTATCATGGAGAAACAAGACGAACATATCTTATGTACCTTTAAAGATGATAGATATTTAAGCCAAGGTTAACAAATTCGTGCTTGTCCGTACGTATCAAGTTGAATTATGATGATGCTATTTCAGATTTAATTCATAAATTATTTTGTCAGAGGTTGCAACCGTCACATATCAAATTATACACATGCAACATTGTGGTTCTTGTTCACGTAAAGGTTTGCTTGATAAGATGATTCCTTTTGTGGTAACTTCCTACTGCATGGACTTCTTGTTTTCTTAATTGATTTGGTACATACCAATGTTTTCGCCCCGTCCCCTTTTGTGGGGATAGATGCAGTCGGTCTCTTTTTGGATTACATTTCTTTTTTCATATTATTTGTGAATTACAGATAGAGAGCAAGAGGTAGAGACAAATGCAACAGATCTTAGTGTTGTTCTGAATGCATGGTACTCTGCGGGCTTCTACACTGGCAAGTAAGTATTGCTCTAAGCCACGCTCTTCCATTTGGTGAAACCTATTCTCTCGACTCTTCCACTCTTTTTCACATGGTACTGAACCATACATGGACCTAATCTTGTGAAAAATTAAATAGTGTCTTCATAATCACAGTCCATCCTCTCAGTAGTTGCATATACATTGATTTAATGTTGTTTTCGAACTTCTCTTTGGGCAAAATAATAACTGTGGATTAAGCTTATTGGATAAGTTCATGGTGTTGGCTATAATTTTCTGGTTTTATGCTGCCGGATCTAACGCTTAAGTGTGTACTCTGATACTCTTTTGATCCTTGTATAAGAAAAGGAGTGGAGCGAAGTTGTGGGGTTGTATAGGAAAGGAAGGTGGGCTTTTAGGGGTACCGAGTTGCCTTTAAGTTGAAGGCTTCTGTTTTTCTGCTCGCTTTTGTTGGGCTGAGGACATCTTTCCCGGCTCCTATAACGCATTCTTAGATTTCTGGCCAACTTCTTGCTGTATAGAGATATTTGAGCTTGTATATCTTATTGTCTAAGGGTTTCACACCCTTTATTGGCTGTCCTTTTGTGAATAATTGAATATAGTTACTTGTCAATAAAAATTTATTGAAGCCATTACCTTTTTCTCATTCTAGGCATTCAATTGGTATCTACACATAATATTCCTAGTATCCAGAACATCGTAGTATATTATTAGAGCATATCGGTTCATCATGTCTAAGGTCATAACGGTTGAAACCTTGCCTTGTGATGTAGGTA
The DNA here is from genome assembly GCA_033070095.1 of Escallonia herrerae. Lineage (NCBI taxonomy): Eukaryota > Viridiplantae > Streptophyta > Magnoliopsida > Escalloniales > Escalloniaceae > Escallonia > Escallonia herrerae. The sequence goes on along the minus strand of JAVXUP010000985.1, from coordinate 199,544 downwards.
TCTCACTGAGCAGTCTTTTGTGAAGAAATGACGCAGCCAGAGGAAGTTTTGGTGCAAATGGTCAGCTGTGTTGATACATATTTATACCTTGCTACATTCATGTCGTTCATGAACGTAATTCAAAGTGGTTTCGGTTTGGCGCAAGTCGTTTCCAAGTATGGTCTGTTTAACAAGCACTTGTTTCTCATGCGGCGGTGCAATGTCCAGGATAAAGAGGTGTCGCAGGTCTGAAGGGAGCCTAGGTCCAATACAAAGTGAGTTGTTACAGAGGATTGCTGAGTATGCCATGTATGTAAGGATCCTTCCTGATGCTAACTTTGAGTTACAAGTATGAAGCTATGATGTCTTGTATTAGCTTGAAGTCCCAAAAAAAAAAAGGACAAGGTTCATAACTATTTTCTTAAAAGGCTGAGTTTTTAACTTTCGAAGGTTATCTTTTTTTTTTTCCCCTGAGAATATTCAGGAATATATATCAGGATAATTTTGGGACCGAATATACAAGGAGTATCGAAAAGGTAAAGGCAAATTAATTGGATGACAACCCCATCCAAGTGAGCTACCAAAAGATAAATAAGACAAAAGGCAAGATAAAGTAAACATCTAATAAAACCAAATAAAAAGCATCTATCAACTAGTTAAATGTAAAAAGAGAAAACTTAAAGCAATACATGAAAACAAGGAATTACAAGAGATAAACTTTAAGAAAACAACCAAGAAAAACACTTCAGCAAATAGTCACCCACTCGCCCAAATCTAGATGTGTGGCCTGTGTGTTGCATTATGGCATTGAACCCCCCATGTTGCCACTCTTAACGCTGAAAACACTACGGTCTCCGGCATGTCGCGAACCGCCGGAAGCCCTTCACTGTGGCCTAATAGAAGCACCTACCCTCCACCATGACCCAATAGAAGCACCACCGGGAACACCATTGCCTCCGGCATAGATAAGGACCTTCGAAAACATCAATCGGCAATTGAAAACAGTTGAAAACCATTTGAATCACCGGCGATCGAGAACCTTCTGAATCACAGTTTTTTGACCACCATCAATCGAGACCCTTTTGAATCACCGACAAACCGAACTCCACAAACCACCGACTAACAAATACCAACCATCAATTGCTACCCATAAAACCTTTCTAGGGCAAGAGGGAAGGAAGAATCAACTGGGGGGAGGGGGATAAAAAAACCCTAGAAGAAAAGGCCTAACCCTAGACTTACCACCCCAACACCAACACCACGGCAGCGTAAGCACAAACCCTACGGTGAAATAATCCTACACCCGAAGTCTACCACCACCCAAACAAGGAAAACCCCAGGGATTCAACAGCTTACCTTTTTCATCAAACGCCACCCAATCTCCAGCGTTGAAAATTAACAACCGAATCGAACTTGAACCGTTGAAGCGTCATGGCCATCCAGCTCTCCCTAACCCCCAAGAACCCACACAACAACCTTAAAAGACTACCGATCTAAGCTACCACTAGAGTTGTCAAAGGGCCGGGCTTGGGCCGGCCCAGCCCAAGCCCATCGGGCCTGCTGTGGGGCCGGGCCGGGGCCGGGCCAGTGGGGCTGCCAACCGGGCCGGGCCGGGCCTGCCGAAGGCAAACCTAGGCCCAGTCCAGGCCCTGGCCCTAAGCCCAATATCTAGGGCCGGGCTTGGGTCGGGCCCGGGCCCTTTTTTTTTTTTTTCTTGTTATTCAATTTTAAATTTCATCTCTAGGCAATATTCACAATTTAACGAACCTAATCTTTATCCTTTTATTTCATTATAAGTAATATACATATATATGTATGTATGTATATACATATTTATTTGTTAGCCATTATATTTTTTATTATATGTTAAACACTTTCATACTCTTCGAGCTTTTCGGATGTCGTCCACCGTAATTTCATCAAAATGATTCCAACACTCGAATTTCTTTTTTCCCCTTTTGGACTTTTGGCTCATTACCGGAGGCATTGCTCGGCCCTTCTTCATCATGACCAGGCATAGGGTTGAGATTATGCCACAGAGTAGTAGCTTCGCCAACCGAGCTGCGTCCTTGACTATAATGCGGGGGGTCTTCATCAGGCAGACCAGGCATAGGGTTGAGATTATGCCACGGAGTAGTAGCTTCGCCAACCGAGCTGCGTCCTTGACTATAATGCGGGGGGTCTTCATCAGGCGTGTATTCAAAATCTGGAATGTTTTGATTGAACTCCCAATTGGCTTGGGTATCTATCATACAGCCTGTACTCATTCGTCTAGGAACGAATGGTTGTGTTGGTGCTTGGATTGGTGTTTGTGATGGCCGTGGCGCTGGCGCTTGTGCTGGTGGTGGTGCTTGCGATGATGATATGTTTTTCGTGATGACGATGCACGCCTCATTTTCTTCAATAATCCAGCCATATTTCACGCTAAACTTTGTAAGAGTAACTAAATACATAAGTATAAGAGTAGTAATAAGAAATAACAATTAAAAGAATGAACGAGTAACAAATATTAGAGAGTTAGTAATTAAAAAGAATTTAGCAAGACTAGTAATTAATAAACAAGAGTACTAATTAGTAAATACTAGTAGTAATTAGCAAGAGTAGTAATTGGAGAGGAAAATAGTAGCAAAGCTTGTAGAAATATAGAATGTTTAGGTAAGAGAGAGTAAGAAGATTGGTGTGAAAAATTAGAGAGAAATGGTGTGAATTTATAGATTTTAGAAACTTCACAAAAGACCAAAATACCCCTACAAACTATCCGTTTATAGTTGTTGGGGAGGGTAAGAGTGTAAAGGAGTTGAAAAATATAGGTTAGACTAAAATACCCCCCAAACTAGCCGTTATATTGCTGTTGGGGGGGTAAAAGTGAAATTTTGGAAAAGGGGGGGAAAAGCAAAAAATTCAAACAAGTGGTGGGGCCAAAACCGGGCTAGAACCGGGCCGACTTCGGGCCGGGCCAAACCCGGGCCATTTCCGGGCCTGGCCGGGCCTGGCTTTTTCGCAGAATCTGAAGGCCTGGTCCAGGCCCAGGCCCCAAGCCCGCTGGTGCTGGGCCGCTACTGTTCATGGACGGGGCCGGGCCAGCCCGGGCCAGGTCGGGCCAGCCCACGGGCCGCCCGGCCTGTTTGACAACTCTAGCTACCACATCACCACAGGCTAGGAAAATCGACTTTGGTGACGGAGACAGAGACGGAAAAGCATAATTATTAAAGGCATAGGCACACCTAAGGCGCGAAAGGGTCCGTGGAGCCTAGGCGCAAAGTGCAGGTGCACGCCTTTTTTAAGTGAGGCGCAAAACAAAAATAAATAAATATTAGCGCATTAAACCAATAAAATCACTTAAAAATTAAAAACATGCCAATTTAACCAATTTTCAATACTAGAAAAAGTTTTAAATCCAATGAGAAGTAGTTAATCTTAAGTAAACATGACAACGTCATCCTCATCATTAGCGAGAGTTAAGGCAACAATGTTTTCCTTAAAACGGAATCATAGGCTCCAAATCCGGTAGAGATCACTCCTCAATTTCATCATCTTTGTCTACAAAGTGAAGTAAGGAGTAGATTTGCTTAAAAGAGAGTAACAATTGAGGACGGGGCACTAGCACAATGAACAACAATATAAGAGAATTGATTGATTTGGGATTTTAAATCTTTTTGTGGTTTATATGTTGATTTATTATTTTATGAAATAAAGAATAAAAAATAATGAACTGTTGAGATGATGCCATAATGCAAAAATAAAAAATTAGGACTTTTGGGTTTTTTTTTTGCGCCTCCACCACTACCTTGCTCTTTGCGCCTGGGCGCTAGGCACGCAAGGCGCGCGCCTTTTCGAAGGGGTTGTGCCTAGCCCTAGGCGAGGTATAGGGAGTGCGCCTTGCGCCTAGGCGTGTGATAAAACTGCGGGGAAGGGAGAAAGGGTTATGGCAAAAGAGGTGTTTTCTATCGTATTGCCTTTTGCAGAGGCAACAACGTATTACTTTGGAAATTAGTGCCTCGTGAACCTAACTTTCGATGGTGTTGCCAACTTAACAGAATGAGTAATTCAGCGATAAGGCCAATTGTGTGTTTGATAACGCAATTAGGCATTTAAAATTTAAAATTTTAATGATTTTCAATGAAGTGTGATTGATACTCTTTTAGCACTTAAAAAATTGGGCTAATTACACCTATGTCCCTGAGGTTTGGGGGTAATTACACGCGAGGACACAAAGTTTCAAAATGTAACACTTATGTCCGTTGACAAACGGAATTTTAAAAACCCTAACGGTTTTAATGAAAAGACATAAGTACCCCTAAGTTGGAACCTTATTTTTGTTCCAATGCCATTACTTCAAATTAGGGTTTCTGCATTTCAAATACCATTACTTCAAATTAGGGTTTCCAATGCCACTACTTCAAATTAGGGTTCAAAACCCTTACTCTTCTTCACCACCATCACGCCGCAGCCACCAATTTAACTAAAATCCGTCACATCCTCGCCATCGTAGATCTTGGACAAGCTGTCGTACCCCTCCGTAGCGGCCCCGCTGGTATCGCAAGAATACCGGAGCTTCTCATCTATCGGACATGCCTCGAAGAACGTTCGTCCCATGCATTTGATCTCGTCGAGCAGTTTTGGAGGCACGCCGTGGTTGGTCACGTGGAATGCGCCCCACTCCCTGCAGGCCGCGCCGATTTCGGTGCGGAGGAAAACGGCGTCGCGCACGGCACTGCTCAGGTCGATTGACGGGATAGAGTTGTTGTTGGCGAGGCGGGCTGTCGGGTTATTGGGCCGGGTTTCTGGGGGTTGGATGTATTCGGGTGGGACTTGAGGTGCTGCGCTGCTTTGGGCTATGGATTGGACTCTGAAGGGGCAGTTGGCGACTTCCGTCGTTGTCTTCAAGCTCACAACACAGCTGCGATGGCGAGGGTGGGAGATCTGTTACGGCGGCGACGAGGTGGGGCTTGGGTTACCGACGACATGGGATGAGGGACGGGGCTGGGCTGCCGGCGGTGTAGGGCGATGGAGGGGGCTTGGGCTGCCGGCGGCATGGGGTGAGGGCGTGGGCGGCAGATCTGGAGAAAAGTTTGGAGAGAGAAACCTAATTTGAATATTAGGGTTTTGAATTAGGGTTAGATATTGAAACCCTAATTATTGGATATACTGTACAAGGGCAGTATTGCCATTTTTAAAATACGTAATGATAAAAATTATACTTTTTGGACGGAACCCTGACGGATGGATATAAATGTTACATTTTTAACGTTTTTGGTCACGTATGTTACATTTTGAAACTTAGTGTCCTTGACTGTAATTATGCCCTAACCTCAGGGACATGGGTGTAATTAGCCCTAAAAATTAATTCCTTTAGAAATTAGATTAAATTTCGAATCATCGTGGACTTATTGAATACTCATCACATGATTTTAAGTGAAATATAAGGTGAAAGTGATTGAACAAAATTTTACATAGAAAGAATAATTATCAGCATAATCCCGCCACAATCACTACATTCACCTCACTAATGCCACCACCACAACTACTATGTTTCTTTTGCCACCATCACCACAATTACTACGGCTTAGTCTCCGTCACCACCACCATCACCACCGCCAGGGCCACCAATAACACCATCATCACCACCACCAAGACACCGCCACATACACCATTGCTACAGGCACCACCTCCACGTCCGCCAAAATTATCTCCATGTCCACCATACTAAAACTGCCATCATGACTGCCACGTGACTACTTGTTGCCACCGCTATAACTGCTAACACCACATTTTCACGGACCACCACCACCAGCAGCACATTTCTGCCACCAACAAAACCAACACAATTTTGGCATTAAAAGAAAATTAAAAAAATGTGTCCATGAATGAACAAGCCTAGTAAATGGAGAATTTGTAAAGTTAAAACATTTTTCAGACATTTGCTTTTGGTTTTGTCAAACATGTCAACTTATTTCTCAGTTATAAAAATTAAAGAATTCAATCGCTTAAAATTATCAGTTTTACAAATTCAGTACTTAAGTTTCAGTTTTAAAAGTCCCTAACTTTTTAATTTACCTCCCATGTTGGATTGTTACAAAACTTATGGTATTAGCATTCTGGCTTTATTATTAAGATAACCAAAATTTAAGGCTACTCTTGACCATGATATTGAAGCTAGTGACGATATCGATCGTGACCTTGATACAGAGCTAGAACTGCTAACTATGATGAATGCGCTAACTATGGATATGATGCCGGAAATAGATCGATTTTATATACCCCCCTTTAATTTTTTGTTTTCTTTATTTGCATTTTGGGTACTTCTAGGGAATTTTAATGTGTCTCACAACCGATAAGAATTCGGGGGTGGGGGTGGGGGTGGGGGTGGGGGGGTCATTTCAGTTTTGGGTTTGGGATGAATAGGTTCAAGAGATAAGAGAATTAAGGATAGGGGTGCAACTTGGGCGAGCTGGACGGGCCCAAGGGTTAGACCATGACCAACCCATTCTCCAAAAGTCGTGCTCATGTCTAGCCCAGCCCATCTACGGGCCAAATAATATATATCCACGCCAAGCCCATCAAAATTTTGGTGGACACAGGCTGGACGCGAACTGTTCACGGGTTGTTCATGGTTACGAATTACTTTTTTTTTTTAAATAATTTCGAAACATATAATTGACCATCCAACTCTACAATTTAGTCATGATAATGAAAAAAAAGTACATTAAATTCTCAAAATGAACTTAAATATAAGTATGAAAACAAATATTTGGGACAAAACGAGATACAAAAGACAAGAGTCTCTAATTCTATAATAAGAAATAAAGTAGAAAAAGTAAAGTTTTCAAAGATCTCTAAACATGAACGAAAAATGGGAACTGTCGCTCAACCTAGTTCAGAAAAATAAGACAAGATTATGAGCATACCTTGGCTTTGAGACTTTAACTTTGTCGAAGTGGGGACTGAGAGTTCAAAAAGTACAAAAAAGAAATTGTATTCTATTAGGTTAAGAGTTTGGTGATCGAGATTGTATAGACTTATGTGATCCACATTTTTTAATGACTAAACGAAATAAAATAAATATTTTATATATATTATAATTTATATTATATAATAGTTAAACGGGCTGGTTTTCTCACGGGCTTATCAAAAAGCTTTGTCCATGTCCAGCCCATATTTTTTATGGGCCCAAAATTTTGAGCCTACGTCCACCGTCGTCACTTTAAAAGTAAGTCCATGCCCATATTTTTGTAAGCTGACACGAATTGTCCACGGGTTGTCCGGCCTAAGTTGCACCCCTAATTAAGGATACCCACCAGACTAAAACTGCTATCATGACTGCCACGTGGCTGCTTGTTGCCACCAATATAACTGCCAACACCAAATCTTCACGGACCACTACAACCACCAGCACATTTCTACCACCACTACCACCAACAAAACGAACACAATTTTGGCATTAAAAGAAAATTAAAAAATGCATCCATGAATGAACAAGCCTAGTAAATGGAGAAATTTGTAAAGTTAAAACATTTTTCAGACATTTGCTTTTGGTTTTGTCAAACATGTCAACTTATTTCTCAGTTATAAAAATTAAAGAATTCAATCGCTTAAAATTATCAGTTTTACGAATTTAGTACTTAAGTTTCAGTTTTAAAAGTCCCTAACTTTTTAATTTACCTCCCATGTTGGATTGTTACAAAACTTATGGTATTAGCATTCTGGCTTTATTATTAAGATAACCAAAATTTAAGGCTACTCTTGACCTTTACCATTAGAGTAGTTTGAATTTCCGACATCCTGGACATCCCATTGGCCATTACCATTAAGAAAGTTAGAAATGAGAATCAACGATTATATCTCTATACTACTTATAAAAAGTGTAGATATGTGTAAATTATTTTTTGAACAAAAATATCCCTATAATTTTTTTAATACCATAATTGACTTTGGTTGTAAATATTCATTAACTAATGTTTTGGCCCACAAAAAACTCTTTACCTCTCTATGTTAGATGCATGATTCTTCTCTCAAAGTCAATTGTCAAAAGCTAGATGCATGCATGAGCCTTCTTCCTAAATTATAAACATGTATTACATTTATACTCTCTATAGCTTTGATTTAATTGATTTGATTCTGTCATTCAACTGTAAATTTGAATTACACCTCAATTACACCTCCTTTGTGCATTTCACACCTCTACAAGTGGACTTGCTCAAAAATATATATAACTCATTGCTACTTTTTACCTTTAGAAAAAGGCTATATATGAAGCCTTAAAAAGTTTCTCATTCCATAACCTAATGGACATAGTAACATCCTCTTGAATGTACATTAATGTTCTTATGATCTAAACAACTCTAACTCAACAATTATAGCAATCATCAATGTTTTTAACTTGTGACTATAAAAGAACTTTAACTAATTGTTTGTGTGGGAATATATGTCACTCCTTTACCAATAAGTAAGACAAATACATCTTAATTTAAACTTGAAAAATTCATTGATAGAAAGAAATATTATCATCTTTGTTTGGACAAACATCTTGATCATAATTAATTCAACTTTAAAAGTTTTGAGCATAATACTAGCAACATTATATTAGCATTGACTTTGATAGAAAAATGATGACTCACCCTGTTCTAAGTAACCAAAGTGAGACTGTCTTTAAACTAGATCTTAGTCCTGATCATATATATATATATTTTATGTCTAAAGCAATTAAAGACGACCAAAAAGTACACTAAATTTATCTTAAATTGCATTAATGGGTTGAAGCATTTTATCCATTGTAAAGCAATTTACTCAATTTTTTTTTATGTCTAAAGCAATTAAAAAGAAAATACGCGTTGAATATGCAAAGTGTTGTATATTCATAACTTTGTTGTTATAGTAGAGCACCAACCTTAATTTCAAGGTAAGAATTTTGTGTGTCACATACCCTGACTTTGAAATTTTTTGTTAACGAGCAAAAGTGATATCTACAATTTATCCTCACAGAATGAAGACATAAATTCTTTTCGAAATGAATATATGCTTTTATGATTTTCATGATGTCGTCTAAAAGCAAGCTCCATAATTTCCATTTAATGAATCTCATTATAATCTATTTATAGCTTTGTTCTTTACTTGATACCTCTTTATTTACCTATTCTTATATTATCCGATTCACAAATGAAGGGGAGTATCGCACTGGCACCACTGGTAAGTGGTGCATCCAGTCAACGTATTTGAGTAAGCAAATTTCTTGAGGATAATACAATGAAAGAAAGTTTGAATCAGTTACAACTTAAAGAGAGTTTTAATGAGATTAAAACAGTTTTTTTGTTGTGACAAAATAAGTAAAATCAATCATTTCTTTGCCTAGCACTTAGTCGCACTTAATATAATGATAATCTACGAATGATTGTCTATATATTTGTTGTTAGCATGTTTTATATAAGCAGAACGCTTAGCAGTATAACATGATAAATATAATGAGTATAGTTCATTAGATTTAAATTGTACAAACTATTTGAAGATTACTTGAAGACTTGTAGGCTTGCACTTGTCATCCAAATATGTTGGCAAACTTGAGTTTTAAATTCTAAATCGGAATAAACTACATTCAAAAGTAAAATGCATTTTCTTCAACACAAATTTTCTCTTCATGGAACAATATTATTGATGTTTAGAGCCTTTGATATTTATACCACAAAATAAAGTCTAGCAAAAGTAAGATCCTAAAATAATATCATAGATATGTTTATTTGCTTTTACGAATAATATGATTTCACATAAACATAATCTAACATTATTTTCTGTGAGGGTGTACATTTACGTGCATCGCATGTGCTTTTATCCGGTACCAACCACAAGGCTGTAAACTCGTATAACAAGCAATCATTGGTTGCTCAAACAGAGTATCATTGTTAAAATCTGGAAGGCAAGGCTAAAAACAAGTCACACCCTCACATTTGCTGCAGCTTCCTTAATTTGCTCAATTGTGAAGACACCAAAGACATCATCATCTTTGATTGCATTTATCACAGCAAGTGCAACATCGTCAACGCTAACCGGTGGAGCCAATAGCAAATCTGATGCAGGAAGATTGTTCAAAGGTTTGGTGAAGTTTTCGGTAGCACGTAGAAATCTTTCCAGCGGTTCCCCGATCAAATCCAGGGGTATTTCAAAGCCATCTACCTTCCTCTTTCCATATATAAACCCCGGTCTTAACACAACCCCTGTGGAAGTTCGAAGTAGATAAATGTTAAAAGGGACAAAATGTGGAAGAATTGCAAAGTAAATGGGTCGTAGGAGGGACATCCATCGTAAGAGTACATGGTACTCTTCAAAGGACCCTAACAGAGTCAACCTCCAAAGCCACGTCCTAGCAAGCTCAATACAACATTCTTTGAGTGATGCTTATACTACTTGGGTAGTTGCATAAACAGGCAAATAAGCAACGCTCTCCCTTTTCACGCTCCACTCAAGCCTTGATTGCTAAAGAGTAGAACTATACTGCTATTCTAACTAGTTCATACATCATAGTCTCCTCTAATTACTTCAGCAAGAAGGGATTAAAGCCAACACCCGGGTTAGATCATTGTTTACCAGAGCTCGGATACTTGGAGAGAACCTCCGATTCTGCTTTCCTCTTTCCTGTGAAGTATCCGGATGAAAGTAAAAATGATGGGAGATTATAATCATGCACTGAGATCAAGACGAACTTGGGAATTCCTGCATTAACGAGGTAAAATGGTTGGATCTTGCTTGCAAAATAGATTTTATTGGAAAAAGACCTTTTAAGAACTATATGAACCAGAGGAGGATGTAAAGCCTATGTAGCAATCTAATCAACTTGTTGATGTATCAAGCACGAACTTTGTTTCATAGGACAGGTAAAATGCTTCTGACATCAATCAGAACATAATTACATGTTCTTGTCAGCGGTAAGAGCAAGATATTTGAAGGCAAGTAGAAGAAAATTATCATAAAAATTTATAGGGTCTGCAGGCATTCTCTCACTTTGGATTTGCAAATATATTCCAAATGCAAAATTTCATTTCTGAAGCCGTTACTAGATATGCGACGTCCTTCTTTCTAGTACAGCTGATATCTAACTGTTAAATGAGTATTTGCATAAAGCAGCTCCAAAGACTTATTTGGCTTCATCTGAAAAGTATTAAAACCAAATGACAGTTGGAAAAGTATAACAATCAAATGACAGTTGGAACTGTCCTATCTCTATCTACGAGTGTCTATTCAACAACAAAAGGAAGCATAGATACTTCACAAGGAAGCTCATAAAAAATAACATACTATAGAGGACTGAAAATGTGAACATGGATCTTGTGCTGGTCATAGAAACTAGAAACTAAATAGTCCTGAAAGATAAATGCATCTCTTGACCCCAGGACCAATTTGTCAAACACGTTCTATGTAGATGTCCATGGAAACCCATTTCAGATGTCAAATCTCAAGCAGAAATACAATTTTTTTTTCCAACATTTACTGCAATTACTTCTTGGAAAGATGCAAAGGAACAAAAGTTCTGTAGGGAAGAAAAAGGAAGAGAGGAAAGCCCTCGTCTTCAAAACTTACAGTGAAAAGCAACGTAAAGGAATCTTACCATATTCTTTTGCAGCACTTACTGCGACAACGTTTGCCTCACCATTAATCCTTTGCATCTGTTCCTCGCTACCAAATCCCCCAAGGGTTGAAACCACTGCCGTAGCCCCAGGAAATACTTCATCCCAATTTGCGTAGAAAACATCTCCTGCAAGATCGGGATATGATTAAGACAATTTTCATTTCAAAGCAATTACCAATATGGTAGAAAGGCAGAGTTCAGACCAATATACCATCATATATACGCGGGCCAACATGAATTTGACTTACTCAACATGTTATATGTTCTGATATTTGCAAAATCATTTCATAAGAAATTATAAGTACGATCACAGGGCATTTTCTGGCAAAGAGTGAGCATGCTTACTTTGTACTTTCATCTTATACTTCTAACCCAGAGAAGAAATTTACAAACTTGTAGAGCATTTTGCATCCAGCCAAAGTGGTAAGCAAAGCAATCGTAATTTCCCTTGAATGGTGGTTTGAGTTTTATTTAGGGTGACAGGCAGTTTGTAATCATCTATCCAACTTTATCCTCCATACATTTGCTGATAAAGATGATAACTTCTTTGAGGCATTGTTGACTGTTAAAACGAGGTGGGGGTTTCAGCGCTCCGAACACTGATATTTAAATGATCCAGAATTTGCCTAGTTTTGGGCATATCAAAAACCAATAGATGTCACAAAACTCATGCATGTGGGCAACATCACACAATATGACACCTGTTTAAATAGTATTAATATCATCTGATTGCAAATCTATCCTCAAGCATTAGACTTGGAAAAATGCTAATGGAAACTTTAAATTTTGAGTACGGAGCTTTTCTTGAGTTACTTGAATGGAAGAAATAAAAAGCATGGAAACTAACAGGTAAATGCACAAATTTAACAACACTACCTTTTTCTGTATGTGTTGCAGTATTCTATCATGTATCAGTTCACTTTTCCTAGCCAAGTTCCAACATATAAATTCCAAATGCATCCAGTTTTCCATTAAATGTATCCCACCAGGGGTCTATAGATTAGGCTTAATTCAAGGCAGGGGTCCTCAAACGAACGGTGTAAAATAAGCATTCAACTATTGTCACATTACAATGTACCGAATTTACCGTCTATAAAACCAACAAACTATTCAATGTAGACATAGAATTGAACATGCCTGTCATCCAAGTGACCTGATCTACCCATGAGCCCGTGTAAGATGGACGCCCTGACCTGTGAATAGGACTGAAGTTTCAGATTCCAAAACCTTATATCACAAAGTAAGGCGGTGTGCAGTGCAATTGCAATGCATAGTGATTTTTGAAATGCCATTAGTTCTGTCGAGTGAGTAAGGGGGGAATCAGAAGGAAATAGATACTTCAGACAAGCAGGTAGAAGGAGCTAGTCATGCAGAAACTGGGATGGAGATACTGCACCTGCTTAGGCTTATAACCTCTATACCATTAGCTACTGCAGCCTTGCATATTGCTGAACCAACAAAACCGCTGCCTCCTAACACTACAACCTACTAACAAAAACATTGTACTGAAATCAACCTTATGAAAGTGGCTCATTGGATATGTTACTTGACAACGTTGATTACTGGAAACTTTGAAGATGAGTTGCAAGTTCATACCCGCTCAGTTCTAACATCAGCAGAAACATCTATAGGGGCAGAGTCAATATCTTCCTTTATGCTTGCTTCTGCATAACTGCATCTGACGCCATACTTGCACAACCTATAACAAATAAAAGCATGTCAAGAATGATCTTTTTTGGCCTCAAATCATAAGAAACTAGAACTTGAGATCTAGCATTTAGCAGTGTAAGCACCATTTTCTCTAACTGTCATTTTCCAGCTAAAAAGCTGGAGCTCGTTTATCGATGGGACACTATATGATCCAACTCACTTCCAATTACAAGGTGCCTACAATTGGACATGCCACATATCCACTGAGCTATGTCCATCTTTTGTTCGCATAAGTGGCAAAATATGGAAGCACTATACGCAATCGATAAAATCCTGCAAATCATAACAATTTTGCAATTTCTAATCATTGAAAAATATGCATAGCATTATATTATAAAAAGTTTCACGTTTCAGTAGAGTAATAATATAAATCAAGTCAGGTTCCTTCATTTCAACAAGCTACAAATGTTTTTCCAATTAGAACCTATATTCCTGTGCCTCAAGCACCGAATGCACATTGTAATCAGTGAAAATCTATTGCATTTTGCTGTGTGTAATCCTCTTGCACATGGGTTGTCGGTAGTTCACCTGTAAACCAACTATGAAACCATTGGCGGCCCTTGCCTGCGAGTTATCAAAAACCAACCCATATGATGCACTTTTCAGTAAATCTCCAGTCATGATCCCGACAGAGATATTATAACTGCTTACACTAGAAGAGTCATAATCTTGTTTGTAACTACAATTACAAAGTCAACTTTGTCAAAATTCAGGTTCGTCCTCGAAATGATTTACTACAAGCATTCAAAGAATCGAGCCCCTGCCGAGTGCGAGTGCATGATTCTGCTCGCTTATAAAAGTGAGGTAGATGTACCACCAAGGTTAAACCACTTGTTACTTTTGAGTTCCTACTTGAGGCCATTTCTTTAATATGAGATACAAGGATAAGGTGCATTCCATTCGTAATCACCCTCTTGGCAACTGAAAGCATATCATTATTTTCCCCCTAAAGCCTTGGCGTCCCCCAGTAAGTTTTCTTAACTTGTTATACATAGCCCATAATTAACAGTCCATTGGGTGGTTTTGACCCATGCTGGGTGATGTGGCCCTTCCTCCGGTTACCACCCATAATGACCCAAATCATACTCCACCAACTGGACTTGCTTCCTAGAAGTGGCTACTTATGACTTTCCAGGCAACGTCTCATCTTAAGCAGAGTCTACTTTCTCATGTTTTTAGTTGAAAAGTAGGACTTAGAATACATCCATTTGTAAAACAATCCTCTTTGAAACATGGGGTGTGACAGCTTAACTTATTGGAAATCACCATTTTTGGACACTGGGCATTTATTCGTATCACCGTAGTTTCTTGCCATTATTTCTTGATAATTCAGAAGAACCATAGTAACAGAAGTACAACAAAATAACATGCATTACAATCCGTCAATTTACTATTTATATACATTAATTTCTTACAAACAGTCTAATTTTCGATTTGATTCAACCATGAACCATCCAAAGCGGCGTAAGTCCAACTTTGTCTGGTAAGCTTCACAAACGCGCTTCGCCAGATAGCTAAAACATTAGTGCGTTTTATTAGCCTTTTAACTATTTAGTGCTCAATCAACCTACATTTCCTAATAAATGCGAGTTTGAAGGTAGAGGGCCGCGAGGGGAAGGGAGTATCATTTTTCCAATCACTAATTAACGGATTACACAATCCAAAAAACATTCGAATTGAGCAGATAATTAGAATCTTATCAAACTTCACCAAACACAGCAAATTAACGAAAACTCTGAAAAAAATGAAAAGAACAGAAAAAAGGGTCATCAAAACCATAAGAATGGAAGATAGTTTTGCATTTTGGCTATGGAAAGTTAGCTGACCGGCGCCGGTTAGACGAGCCCGAAAAATGGGGATGCAGACGAGAGGGAAACAGAGCTCTGCAGATGGGTGAAGATGGGGGCGTAGAAATGGCTGCTGCGGCGTACGAGAGTGACGACATCTTTTTCTTGTTTCGGCCGGCGAGCAGCTCCAGCCAGTTGATTTATGTGTCAGCAGAAGGAAGGCAAAACTGTACAAAACAGATTTATGGTCTATGGAACCTGCTTCAGAAAGTGAAGTGAAAAAAAAAAAAAGAAGAAGAAAAGAAAATCTGGAAACGTATTTTAAATTTTGTATTTTTGTTGTTCAAATGTATTTTTTGAATAAAAAACAGGTGTTGTAATGAAATTTTCATTGTGTGCGAGATCACAAGTTTGAGTTCGGCTCTGACTAGGTATATTTTATTAATTATTTATTGAGGTTCGCATGCAAGGGAGCCAAGTGACTATATTTGTTGTGGTCTTTGTTGTTTACCAAATACTTATATGACAGAATGTATCATAATATTAGGTGTATGCGCTCTAAATTAGCAACTCCGTTTGAGATGGAAAGAACGATAAATTCAATACAACTGAATTATACTCACAGCTTTTTCTACATCTGCATTCTAAATTAAAATCTTTATTTTCTCATGTTTTACGAATTGCGAGGGAGGGACCAAGTTACTGTAATTGAAAGTAGAAAAAAAAAAGTGCTAGAAATTAGTCTTTCACTATACTCTATTTTATGATCATGCTTCAAGGTTCTTATTTCTCTCGTTTTCGTCGCTTAATGCTAGGACTAAACAAGGTTTCAGTTTGGTTTGATTTTGGGACTAAATTGTAAATTAAACTGATGGATCTCGATTCACAAATTCTTGAATCGAACCAAGCCAAGATATATTGGGTTTGACGATTCAGTTTGAACAGTTAATTAGTCTAACTAAAAAAGATAGAACTTAACATAGACATTTGACTACATGATAACAGTCAGCTGAGAACTTGAAAACTTGAAAGAAAGAAACAACAGAATCCTAACAAACAAGTCCTTTGCTAACAATGTATTATACTGTGTTTAAGGCTGTGATCATGAAAGACTAGCAGTGAATTACGACATCGTTTATGTATCTAATTGTAAGCCATGACGTGATTGGGCTGCTGGGGAAATTAAAAAAAAGTGCTTATGTTTCAAGTCCTAAAGAAACTTGATTGTTTGTTGGTGTAGTTATCAATCCTGGCTGATGAGAAAACTGTAAAAAATGAAATGGGGACTGAAATGAATAATTTAGGGTTGGGAAATGGGAGAGATAGATGGTGGATTGATGAGAAATTAGTAGGAAATGCAAAAGGGGCAGAATATTTAGGGTTAAGAAATGCTGGAAACGAGTACAGATAAAGGGGGTGGCCGCCGAAGAAAACAATTAGGGTTAGGAATTCAGCTAACTAAGGTCAAATTAGCATAATAAGTTTTTTTTAATTGTTTTTATTACACAACATGAAGCCTTTGGTTCAGCTCGGGTTTGTGCCGGTCTTGAATTTATGAATTGTGGATCGAATTGAATCGACCTCGTTTGAAATAAGAATCCAAACCATTCAAGCTCATAAGCGTCGGATTCGATCGGTTCAATTTCTTCGGTTTATATGGTTCAGATTGGTTTGATAGATTCACTGCTCACCCTGGATTAATATTAAAAGTGCAATTTCGGTAGGTTGGTACCCAACCCAAGAAAATCGATTTACTTTTAAACCCAATCTACTTTAACTAGATAAAAAATTGAATCAATGGGTTGGGTTTGGTGGGTATATTTGGATTTGAATAAATTAATGAAAATATAGCGTCGTGGTAGCGGCTGACAGTGGTAGGTGGCAGCAGTTTGTGATGGTGACTGGCATGGGAGTGGCTGCCAACGGTGGGGGCTGGCAACAGACGGCGACATAACAGTGGAGTTGGCCGGACACTGGTGGCCCCGACAATGGCGGTATCAGTCTGATGGCTGGCGGCAATGGTGGTATCGATGCGATGGCTGGTGGCAAGTGCTAGAAGCTAATAGTTGTTGGCATCTGCCGACAGTGGATGTGGCGGCAACGACGTTATGGCAGTGGTAACCACAACAAGCGGTGGTGGTCTCTCCCGACAATGCTAATGGTTACCGTTGGGAGCAGCGGTGCTCGTCAGTGGTGGAAATTACCGGCGATGGTGGTAATACCCAATGGTGATAGAGGTTGTTGGCAATGGTGGTGGCAGCAACTGTGGTGGTGGCCAGCAGAGGAGGATGAGACGGCGGGGGGGGGGGGGTTGCCGACGGATGGCTGTGTAGGCTGTGGGCGAGGTTGTTCTTATTACAAAATTTACCAAAAGAAAATAAACTAAAAATTTTTGAGTTTTATAAGCCCAATTCAACATAACTCACGATACTGTTGCATCAACCCAACTTAACCGATTTTGTAGTAAAGTGGGTTGGGTTGAGTAAAAGCCTAATTTTTTTTTTTGGGTTGGATTGGTTAAACCCAGAAAAATTTCATCCAACTTACATCCTTATTTAATTTGTAAATCGCGTGGAGTCTATCGATATG
Organism: Escallonia herrerae; assembly: GCA_033070095.1. Lineage (NCBI taxonomy): Eukaryota > Viridiplantae > Streptophyta > Magnoliopsida > Escalloniales > Escalloniaceae > Escallonia > Escallonia herrerae. The sequence goes on along the minus strand of JAVXUP010000985.1, from coordinate 181,865 downwards.
ATGATATTAAAACCTAAATCTCTTGACAAAATCTAGTTTTTACTACACTCTTAAGCTCGTAAATGAGCCTAGAATTCTCGTAAATTCGTTTTTTTTATTTGCATGCTTCAGTATTGAAAAAAAAATTAGCTGAGAATTGCTGATTATATAGTAACTTTTAGTGTTGCAATCAAAATATTTCCTTTAGGACTATTTTTAAACTTCTGGGTATTAGAAAAAGAGAATAGATCGCAAAGCAAACAAATGGCCCATGCAGGTCTCGAACCTGCGACCTTCGCGTTATTAGCACGACGCTCTAACCAGCTGAGCTAATAGGCCTACTGGCTATGTTCGCCCAAAACACAAATATATACTTAATATTTTACGTTTCGTTTTCTCTTTCTTTGACAGTGTAACTAGCAAACGCAAACCAAAGAGAAGAGAGAAACGAGAGAGACCAAAAGAAAAAATGGGGAAGTCGTCGACGGCGAAGGACGCTCAGGCGCTATTTCACTCCCTCCGATCTGCTTACGCCGCCACCCCCACCACCCTCAAGGTCAGATAATGTTACACATAGCACTTTTTAGTGTACAATGTGAACGAAGATGGACGACCTAACCGATTCCTTTTGATTTGCAGATCATCGATCTGTACGTCTTGTATGCAGTTTCCACCGCCCTGATCCAGGTAAATAACCTCGATCTGTAATTCGAAATCCCATTTTATCTTATGACGCTGTCCAAGTGTTTTATCAGTGATTGGTTGCCTGTGGAATTGAATTAATCTATTGGTTAGATTGTTTGAGCCTTCGATTTGTGTGAGTTCCGTGAAATCTGTATGCATGTTTTTATAGTGGCGATTATCCAAACAGTTGACCTAGTTGACGAGTGACGTCGTAGGACTGTCGATTTCAAAGTTCCATATGCATTGCTAGTCTAACTGATTCGAGATAGTTTGAGTCTTCAATTACGATAGTCTTTTGCAGTTTGATCAATTTCAGTTTTCCTTTTCCTCATCAAAAGCGAAATTTTTTTGGTTGTCTATGGTTTTATTTGGTCTTCGTATGGTTGCTGATTCTGTACTTCTTAAAGGTTACTTATCTATTATGTGATTGTTATTCGAGTTCAGTTTAATGTCTAGATGTTGGAATTTTATCTTAGAAGTTCGCAGAAAGTCAAAGGGGACACAAATCAAGAGAGCAGAGGGAATATATCCTGTCAATTCTGATTATGTGTTCTTTAAATCTAGAATTTGCACAGAATACTGAATTTTCTCTAGAGGTTAATTGGAGGAAGTAGGAATGACGGACCCCTGCCATGGCCAATACTTATGCTCAATCAATGTGCGTTCTCCTGTTAAAGAAGTACCTGCAGTTCATGCTAACTTGTGTCCTACACACCACCTTGAGATCATGAGTGCATTATACATGGCACGCTAGTGTATTTTTTTCCTTCAAGTTTACATTTGGGATTGTGCAAGTTGTGGTTAAAAGTTGATCTCTGAAGTCTAAACTTGCAATTCAAAGCAACATAGAAGAAATACTTGAAGCGAGCTTATTTAACTTGCATTTCTTTAAGGTGAATATGGCTTTGCTCAAGCGTTATTTTCCCCCATCTTTAATCATGTTTGAGTGGTTGTGTGTATATAGGCGATCAGTGCTTGTAAAGCTTCTACATAAGCCTATATTTCTGGCGTTTTTTGCTAATAAATTTACTTATCAAGAGAAGAGAAAGAAACATGATGGAAGTGGGATAAAAATTCTGATATTGGTTTATGTTAAGTTGTCACTACGAAAAATAAGTGGGAATGTGGTGTTTAAAAGGCAGATTTTTTTATCTTTTTTGACAAAGCCAAAGCTTTTCCTGAATTGCATCTCTATTATCAAAGGCCCTCATTCCAAGTCAGAGGTTATGCCTAATGATCCAGATGTGACTTTACATGGAGTCTAGACTTGAGAGTCATGTTTGGTTAGTCATTTGTTTCACAAGGAGTGAGGGATAGATATATATTTTACAAACACAAACTCTAGGGAGTTGGTTCAGTTCCAAGTTAGCAGCATTTAACAGAGTTTTTAAGCTCCATTACTTTTATGTGTGTGTTTGTTATCTGGCTACCAAGTTTCTCCTGTGTGACTTTCGTAAGAGTCCATAGCTTTTTTGAGAGTTTTGAAAGCCCCGATATAGTAGGGTGAATATGTATCTTAACTCTTTAAGTATTTTGCAATCTTGCAAAAAGAAAAAAAACGGGGAGTGCATTTATACTGAACTTAACAGAGAATGCAAGTTGTGCCAGAGGAATTTGTATCCTTACAAATTTAAAGAATTCCGAACCTGACATTTGAAAGGGAACCGCCTACTTTTAGGGGCTCATATATATTGCCATAGCTGGTGGAACCCTGGTCCCTCTCTTTTTCTTTAAGTCTTTATGTCTGCACTCTTTGGTTCTTTGTCCTTTCACGTGTCAAATATATAGAGTATCAGACCATGACTTGTATAAATCTTCTGGCTCAAATTTGAAGTGATTGACAGTCGCCTTTGTTTTTTCTTGTTGTGTTTGGATTCTTTATAGATTTTTACTATGGACTCTGATTCCGTTGTGGGCACTTTGAGACATTTTGCTCATTTATAGGTCGGTTACATGGCTATTGTTGGATCATTTCCATTTAACTCCTTTCTCTCAGGGGTCCTCTCTTGTGCGGGGACAGCCGTCCTTGCTGGTAAGTAGAGATCATCTTTGTTTGTATTTGTACACAGTGAAATCGTGGTCATCTTACGAGAAAGGCAAAAAGAGATTGATTATTTCGTCTTTTTTGGCTACAGTTTGTCTCCGTATCCAAGTGAACAAAGAGAACAAAGAATTTAAGGTAAGAATTTTTTTTTTCTGGGAGGATATATTTTGTGTGGATTCTCTGCTACTTGACTCTACTATGGTGGTGGGGTGAAAGACTGAAAACAGGAAGAGGAAACTTGAGAACCTAGGGTAGTAGTAGGGTTAACCATGAGTCCATGTGATGCTAAGTTCCTAAATTTCCTTCTCTTTTTCCTGTATGCTCTGCAATTAATTGTAAGTAGGAAGTGTGTCGTTAATAGGTTCCTTACCTTGAGGAAAATAGGGGGTAAATAAACATTGAGAGGGGTTATTTCCACCCCCATATATGCTATTCCACCACATCATTTATTGCTAGGATACATCTTAAGAGAGTGAAATACATAGTGTTGAATTTAGTGGCGGGTGGTCCCTTTGTCAGGAGGGTTGGGAAAATATGTAGGAATGTGGAAGAATCAAGAGTCCAGAGAATTGACTTGAGTGTGACACCCTCGAAACAAAAAATGTTGTTTAAGAATTAAGAGGATAGTTTGGCTATGATATGAGCCTCCCTCTTCCACTCTCTCTGCTGGCTGGGAAACTACTGTGTAGGCTTTCATTGTTTTATATCTCTTATGGTTCAATTTTTCATACTGCAGGATTTACCCCCAGAACGTGCCTTTGCAGATTTTGTTCTCTGCAATTTGGTGCTACACCTGGTGATTATGAACTTCCTTGGATAACTTGGGGTATTTTGTACTACAGGATTTGTGTCCTTGAAATTTGGAGGTTGAGATGTAGTTAAATAGTTAAAAGGCCCCTAGTTTGCCTTTCTTGTGATAATTATTTTCCCGGCTTTAAGCTCAACCATATATGTTAGGGGTTCAATAGGCTATTGGGGTTCTACCAACAGGAAAGTCTGGTGTGCTTTCTACAACTTAAATATGTTTCCAACAAGTTTTAGATCTCTTCTAATGAAACTGAAGCGTCATTTGCATTTCATTTCAGCCCTCTACACCGTGTCTTTTCTTCATATGACAGTCAGAAAAAGCAAAAAAGCGACGAAAATGTATCGCTACGTGCCCTTGTGTTATCTCTTGGTATGCACTATTCGTTTGCATTGTTGCCTGACCTAAAAACTCTGCTCATCAAAAGCCTTCTTGTTTAAATGTGATGGACAAGCAAGAGTTGCCTGATAGTTGACGATGTAGATTGAATCAGATTTCCATTAAGTGGTTTGCACTTTGCACCCTTCCTAGTTTGGGAGACTGGTGATGTGAAAAGGCTGAAGGTCTCTCAACCTTTTCCATGAGAAATTTGTTGCCATTGCCACTAGATACCATCGAGCCTTATGAAAACGAGTGGACGCTATCCTCGTTTTCATTCTGACTGACCAAACCAGGCTTGGTACTGCCATTTTTTTTTTCAATCAAGTTGGAGAAATTGTTTTTTTTGTGGATAGGATAAAATGAGGAATTTAATTTAGGAGAGCTGCAATAACGTTGTATTTGGTCTTAAAGTCATGCCGTCTAACTATTTTATATATTAGTATTAGTATTTCTTGGGGATTTTGTGGATTAACGCAACATTTCATTTCGCCTAACTCGCATTCGTTGAGCTTTATCGTTGGACCCTAGGTGGGGTTTATTCACCGTATTATCTAAATCCTACATAATCAACATAAGAAATTTATTTTTCTTTATTGGGTTTGAAAAATCACTCTTACATTAGAATTCTCTGTTATTCTATTGGGGTTTTCTTTTTTACTTTTCTTTCTACAAGTAGATAGTGAAATAAAGTCAAATAGAAATTATAGATTAAATAAGTATAGAAATTATAGATTAAAGGGTAAATTACACACTGCATCCATGAGGTTTATCTTAAATTATACACGGCTATGCCTAAGTATTTTTCTTACTCTCTGTTTCCTGTAATTTGTCACAGTCTTACATAAAGTCCACTTCCGTTAAAGAACCGTCAAGAAAAGTTATGACACCTTTTAATTTTACTTAATATGATATTTTCAAAATGTCCTTTTTCTCTTCTTCTTCACAGCCCAATGTTTAGCTACTGCCGCCGATGCCCCGCACTTGACACCAACGCCTCACCACCACCACTACCGCCAAAGGCTGACAATTAGCCTATCTTTCACTAAAATTCCCCTCCTCAAAAACGACACCACCCTACACCACCGTACCCATAAAAAATGACACCAGCACCCTTGCCACGAACGCCGACTTGTCCACCATCCCCGGGTCCGCCATCAGCTCCACCAGCGGCTTCGTCCACCATCATTCTCAGCAGCGTCTACACAATTTTACCAACTAAAAAAAGAAGAAGAGAGAAACAAAATCACCACCACTGAATCCAGTACCGTTCATCCCATGACCCATCAACACTAATACAACCACCCAAGCCACCATCATCATCATCTGCGACACCACCATCACAGGCGCCACAGTACCTACCATGGCCCTCTGACCCCGGCTTTCACCGCCCTCACCTTGTTCTCCTTCACCTAGCACATTGCCTAAAGTGCGGTGGAGGCGTCCTTTTGGTAAAGTTGCCGCTCTCCAGCAGATTCACCAGAGGCGGAATCGCTCCCGCTGCTCCGGCAAAACTACAGGCGAAAATCGAGAACATTCCTACGAACCCTACCGGCGTAGTGGCCACTCAGATCGCCTCCGACACGTCACGCCTTTCGTTCTAAGAACCACCGCCGCCGCCACCAAACCCTAAGACCACCAAAACAAGGACCAGATACTTCGATGCCACACCCACTGCCGGCACCTCTCCACGAAGACAATAGATCGCGAATCTAAAATTCCATGGCGGCTTGCTTCTGCTCGTCGATTGTGGCGGACTCGAGACCGGTGACGAGCTGGCCGATCAAATCGTCAGAGTTTTCGGCAGCGCAAGCTATGAGTAGCCGGCGGCTCTAGGAGGAGACGGTGGGGAACTCGCCGAACCAATCGCTGTTGCAGTTGCTGAAGGCGGTAGAGTCGTCGCCGAAGCTCCGTGCCATCGCCGGGTAACTAGCTACCATATATCTCGAATTTGAAAACGACCAACTTTTATGCCGGGCAATGTGAGAGGCGTGTTAAAGTGAAGTGGAGGGGAAATTGACTTGTTTATCAAGTGACCATCTTTTTATTAATTTTGTTAATTCGTTTAAAAGAAAAATAAAAATGTGTAGTTTAGTGTAATAAAAATACTTAAGTAGAGTCGTGTGTAATTTAAAATAAATTTTAGGAATATCGTGTGTAATTTATTCTAAATTAAATAAATACCGATTGACAAGTTAATTTAGTTAAAACTGTGAGTGAAATAGGTGTTTATGTATACTAATTTATTTATACAGGTAGAACTCTGCTATCACGGGCCAAAATTTGGTGGCCTGTTGATCAAATAATACTTGGACAGGTCTCCCAATTTGAAAGCGAAAGGTGCCAAACCAACACTACGTTGATTGAACTCCATGTACATGTGTCAACACAGACTGACCATTTGCAACAAATCTTCCTCTACTGTCATTTCTTTGCAGGAGACTGCTCTAAGAGATACCTATATCACGAGGCAAGGTCACAATAGTTTATGAGCTTTGAACATGACGGGCCAATATACACTGTTAATAGACCAAGACACAGTTTTGGATATTGGAATCATAAATTTGAATCTCAGCTATAAGGCCTTATATTTGTCTGTACAAGTGAGTTACTAACAAAGAAACCGTCATTAAAGGATGCAAAACCCTCAAAAAAGGAAGATATACGGCCTCAGACCGCAATCTAGAAACATCCTCAGCCCAGGAAGATGTCAAAGGTTTTTTCATCTTTATAAGAGATTAATATCAAGGAACATAATTTAGTCTCCATCTGTGTGCCAGGATCTTTTGTCTTCAACGAGGAAAGTGCTTCTTCTGCGGCTCCCATTGCCAATTTGATTGAAGCACCATCTTCAAGAGACGATGACCTTTTCTTGTGGTCCGTTGCTGGATGAGCATCACAAATTTTACCCGCACTAGTCCCAGGACAAGGACAAGCAGGAAATGATGCACAATGAGGCCATCGACCTCGGACACACGTAGCTCGAGCTGCTGGTGCCTGATGCTGATCTTGGCCACCGCATTCAATGAACACCCTGAACTTTATGTCATGAGCCCCTTAATTTGTTCTACTGAGTATTTGGTAGGTCAGTAAACTTTGTTTTAGTAAAATGATCTTTAGGAAAAGGGCGCATCACAAGGGCTTGATGTTCAATGACCAAGGAGGTGTCCAAGTTCTTTCTATATTCTACACAGGCCAAAGTAATATAAGATCGATGCTTGCTACATGGTCAAATATCAAACTCTCAGTCGCAAAAACGCATTTGAAGATGAAAGAAAGGAGAAGAACAAGACAATCGCTGATTAAAATACTGGCGTTTTACCTCCAGACTTTCATCAACTAAGAGATGATAGATTTTCGTCAGTGTCGCTTGTGGTGCTATTCTCGTCAGTAAAAGCATCATTATACCTCTTTTCTCAAGCTTTGCCCGGAGAAGAACAAAGAGGGACGTAAGAAGAACAGACGTTTTGAAGCCATAGTTGATTATCGCCCCAATGTTGACCCAACAGATGTACAAACTGACGTGTAGATCTTTGCAATAAGTTATGAACAAAATCCTTCCAAGCACGTGCAGACGATGTTTAAACAGCCCCCATCTGGCTGAAAAGTGTTGGAAGCAATATTTAACAATCAATTACAATATTTTAGTAATCTTACAAAAGAAATAAAATACAAAAAATATGCGAGCACGTACCTCCATTAGTTGTGAACATGAAAAACAACTTACCTCAATGCTCTTCAACAATGTAACATTGTTCTTACCAAATGAGGTGCGCTAAGGGTTCAAAAAATTTGTCTCGAACACCTTAGAAATAAGTTATGTTGACACTGGATTGAGGCGCGGATTAGGTCGCTCTCTTTAAGACGGTTCGCGCCCCTACGGAGTGTTCCGATGCAATAGGTTCTAACGCGCCGCCTCCAGGATACAACAGCCCAACTCTTATTTGCTGTAACTTCTCTAAGTTTGCACCACTTGAGAGAAGTTGAAGCTTCACCCAATACCCTTCTTTGCCCAACAAAAATATAACAATTGTTCTCACACTCTTAAGAGAATATGATCACGAAATCATAAACATTTGTGCACTTGTTTTTGCAACAAGACTTGTAGTTAAGAAAAACAATGACATGTGAGTAGAAAAATGTAAAGGAAAGTCTCTTAAGACACAAGCTCTATCATATGTTGACTAGAAAATGAAAGAGCTTGTAACAAAAAAATCTTTTTTCCCAATAACTAGAAGAATGACCTTTATATATATGTCTAATTAAGTGACACAATAAATCTTTGTAATAAGTTATTATTATGCAAATAACTATTGTCATAAATTACTTGTAATGACACTTATAGACCAATAAAAGAGACATAAAGTAAAATATTACTTAATACTTGTAACGATCCAATAATAACAAAGTAATTATTGCTTGAAAAGATTTTTTTTTATAATAGATAAAAAGGTATTTTTATTAAAATACTCCAACAAAAAGGAACACACTACCATGCACATATGAAAGCACCACCAAAAGGTAAGGAGGTTGCTACACAAACCCTATATAGTGTAGCAGATTATGCTGACAAACTTGACAGATTTGTCTGATCTTACAGAAGATGGCATATCTTGCTTGTTTAACTACACTGGAAGTAAAACGTGATGCAGTTCGGGGGTTGCGTTATTCATAAATCGGGCTCACTTTCGCTTGTGCACATCATCATTTATCATTAAAAGATCAGTATTTTGTCGGTTATAAATTTTTAGCGGTAAATGAGAGCGTGAAAAAACATACATAGCAAGAGAATAGATGTAGCCGATGTATAAATGCTGTTTTGCTGAGTATTATCTTGAATAATGGGTGGTTGAAAAAAATATAAACACAAGTTGCAAACCAAAGCCATTATCCTGATTATTAAGATAAGAAACATCAGAACTTCCGACAATACCTTGTGGACTTTGTTCTGAAAGTGACTCTTGGTTATTAAAAGCAACGCCTTACGATATGTTAATTGCTTGACAAGGACTTTATGACCATTCTGATGAAATTACAAGGGGTATAACTACATAGAGCGGCTGAGCTTTGATGAAAAAAAGCCTGAGAATAATGCTTTATATCATCACATCATGTTGGACTTTGGATATTAAAAACAAAACCCTTTGTGAGGAAGCATAGAAAAAGAAACATTTTACGTATAATTAAACGTAGTATCAACGTTTTATAGTCAAAATGAGATTTGATTCATTTGATATGAATAAAATATGTGAAGATTGAGAAGGACCCAATAAATATGTGGTGGTAGGATAGAGTCTCACTCCTGGTGGTGCCGTAATTTCTAAATAACCGTCTTGTTATCCTGAAAGTTACTTTTCTTAATGAGAGCAAGGGAAGTGACGCCAGCGACGGTGACTCCATGAGAGAATTCTACGGTTGTTGAGGAAAGGTGAAAGTAATATTTTTACGTCACTTTTTAATTATATCAAACCCCCTTAACAATCTAAACAAGCCTGACGTGATCTGGTGTATTAATGCTAAAATGTAAATGTTACATATTTTTATTAACGTGCCTTTCCTTCTAAATTGACTTTTTAAGGTAACACTTTACATCAGATTCAAGTGTCATTAATTCATTGAACCAATTAGGGATGTACCGGAGATGGAGAAACAAGTGCAATCCACCTAATTGTTGTTTCAATGTGTTCTTCGCGTGTTCTTCGTTTTGGTAAAAAATGGTGGACCAATAACAAATAGACCTATTTAGAGTTCTTTTTTTTTATTTTTTTATCTTGGATTTATGGTAAAAAAATGTCCAATATGTAGTTTGATATCAGTTGCGTATGTAAATTTAAAATACAATATAATACTAATCTTTACCTCTTTTTGATTAAATTCATTCCTAAGAATTTTAGAGTGCCTCGACACAGCTTTTAGCGATAGAGAGTCTAAATTTAACCCCTCAAAGTTAAGTTCTTTTCTTTTGCTTTAGTCATTAGCACGCATAACATAACGGTACTCACCTGCAATTTCACAAGCGCGTTAGATTTTAATTTAATTAAAAATCGTCGCTCCCGCAACAAAATATGATAAAAAGGACAAAAGTGTGCTTATGAAGTTATTTTCTCTGGTCTGTGACGATTGTACCATCAGCCTTTGGACTTGTACACTACGTATACAGCTGGCAAAATGGCAGCATAGCTGAATTTTCAAACAAACAGACCGGTGTAGGCTGTTGGCTCGACTACGTGTCCCGATAAGTCTCGCGGGGTATAAACTTCAACGCCACCTCGTCAGCTCAATCCCCACTTCGCCTGATGAGGCACGTGCGCCCGCCCCTCGGCTCCACCCAATGACCCTGCTCCCCTCTAATCTATCTCTGCACTTTCTCCTCTCACAGTAAAACACACAGACACACTACCGCTACTCCTTCCATGTCGATCCTTTCCGCCTCATTTTGCACTCCGTTCGCCGCTAACGCCAGGGCCGCTCTCTCCACGCACTCCTCGCAATCTACTTCAAGCCTTACAGGGCCGATTCGGTGGCGGCTCTCTGCTCCGTGGGCCAGTGGCAGGAGGTGCCCGTGCCTCGTGCTTTGCTCCTCCAAACCGAGCGGCACGGCGGAGCTGGTGGATGACAAGCATCCCACGGCGGCGGCGGTTGCTGCTTCTTCCGGCTCCGGCTCGGACGGGAGTCACTCTCGCACGTTTCTCGATGCTCGCTCCGAAGAAGGTCTAATTCCTATTCACACGTTTTTGTTCGGCGTCGAATTCGGATTTTAGCGACTGCATGACATTTGCACGTATAGATTCGTATACGTTCGTGGATCGTTAGCTACTGGTAGGAAGAGGTTATTTGATAGTTTCTGTTGGATTTATTCGTAATTTACCAGTTTTGGATGTGGATAGTTGTTGCATTTAGTTTGGAGATGTTCAGAGCGTGGAACTGTTAATTGTAATTATTTGATGTTCATGTTCTTTTCTAGGTTTCTTATTTGCTTTTATTTTGCTAAATTGTTAAGTTACGATTGTTTGTGTACGTGTTTGACTAGCTTTCTTACTCGGAGAGGCAATATGAATTCGTTACCGGAATAGTTTTGCCTTGATTTAGGATTCTTTTGTTCCCTTTCCAGGTTGTGCATTTACTCCTGCTTGAATATGCAGAGCACGTGATGTTGCGTACTACATTTATTTGTGTGTATATATCTATGTGAATGTGCCGATAAGAAGCTATTTGATTGTTACTAATTTTTGACGAGTTGGACACAATTGGGACTTCTATATCTAAAAGTGTTTGGTATCTTGTTAGGTGTCTTAACAGCCTGTTCCCTTTTTTAAGTAATTGTTGATGCGATCAGGGGTGTAGCGCATGCATTTTTTGTTGGAAGCGTGAGTGATGTAGTTAGTGTGACTTGTTTGAGCAGGCGAAACTCGATTACTCTGCTGTCTGCATTTAGTTGTTGGCAGTCGTTGAGGCATGATTCAATTGAAGTTTCCTCCCGTCCTCCTAAGTTTCATTTCGAAGAGCGAGGGGAATGTTACATGTAGCAGTTTCATATGTCCAAAATGTTGATATAAAGTGTTGTTGTTCTTCTATTTTCATTAAGGAGGTCTAACATCTTCACTGTCGATGGTGTAGTGTCCTAATTATCACACAGTCTTTTGTCTCTTGCTAGTATACTTGTACATGACATAGGAATAAGATGCACATATGTGTAGTTCAAAGCTTAAGAATAGAAAGTTGTGCACAAAAAATAATCAACATGGTATTTCTTGATTATTTGTCATGTTTCACTTCCGAGAACAAAAATTCAGCTTAAAAATGTTCGAGGAATTTGAATGAAGTGCAATGAAGCTAAGATTCATGAAGTAAGGAACCATGCATTAAAAGGGGGAGGGGGGGGAACCTTTACAGAAAGGCAAAGAAAAGTATGTGGTAACTCAAGGATCTTTCCTGATTCGGCCAGGACAATTGTAGATTTTGGTGGTAACTTTTGTCTTTGGCAGGGGTTATTTTTTCTTGTGGCTCTAGTTTTGTTTTCCTATGAATGTTGAAGGCCATTGATTTGGTTCTCTTTCCAATACTATCCCAATACTATTGTGCTGAGGGAAAAACTATTGCCTTACAATACTATTGTTCTTATGGAAAAAAATATAATTGCTCAAATTGAACCTTTTGGCTCCATTTTCTGACATTTCATAAAGGATAGTGTATGAGATTGTTATGCCTTACAAATATGCTAATTAAGCTCCTCGACTGTACATATTGATAGCTGGAGTAAAAGATATAGGTACCATCTACACCATAAGGAAATAAGATAGTAGACGAGAATCTTGTGGTGCATATTCAGAACATCAAAGATAGTAATTGGTCTGAGGAAGACATGTCAACTATTAAACAATCATTGAAAGTCAAAAAAGGAGCAACCGTGCAAATAACTTATTTTAATGTGCTAGACACTTAGTGGACTTTAGGCTTTCTGCTTAAAGTCTTTCGTAGAAGTTTCAACTTGAAACTGAGAGAATTTTGAATCCATGGGTGTACATTGCAGAAAAGAAGAGGAGGATTAAATGGATAAAGACTGTAATTAGTTAACTCCTCCCCGTCGCATCTTTCTCCAAAAAAAGAAAAAATAGTTGGAACTTTATTTCCTTTCAAGCTGGTGAGGTGACTGAAGATAGTTGGTTCTTCATTGATGAAAATGACTAAATCAGTTGCTGCTATCAACTTCTTGGGGCTGCATTGATCCTTTTGACTTGAAGATTGATTTCTTTTTTGTTGAGATACACTCCAGCTGAAAAAGAAAAGGGGAGAAGAGAAGGGAAAAAGAACAGAACCCCTGCCCCTCCTAGGATACTGGGCGTCAAACACGTTTGCTCGAGTGTTTGAGGGAACTCCTTCACAGATGTCTTCTACCTTGATAAGATAGAACTACATGGTAAATGAAGGTAACAGGTAACTGTCTTGGTATCTCAAACCTCTATTGCTGTGGTGCTTTTTTGCCATAAGATTGTTCTGCTCTGGGATTCCAACCAAATTCTGTTAACAGTTGCAGCAGCTTTTACCAAGTGATCCACTGGTGTGTTACATGGTTGCGTGCCACCTGCCTCTGTGTTGGCCAGACGGGTTTGGGAATATTCGTATAAGTTCGTAAACATTAGCAAAGGGTCACCTATTATAAACTCAGTTCCTTGCTGTTTTTGTCTGTGTGCTAGTCGTATTGTATAACTTGCTTCCAATCTGAGGTTTATATTAAGATGTGCTAGACGAGATGCGACGATGTTTGAAGAAGGAGGGCGAAGTCATCTATTATTCCCGGCTAAAGCTAAAGGCCCCTTATGGTAGGGCTGCGACTGATAGTTCTTTTTGGAAACCTGTATAAGTTGGAGCAAAGCTCCTCAAGTTATTATAACCTTTTTGAGATATTGGTTCACATTACTATTTGCTTTCTGCAAATACCAATATATGTAAACAATTGCCATAATTCCTAGAAGGTTTGGAGTTAAGATGGTCTTTTAGGTAAAGTTCTCTAGTGAACCTTGAAATTAACTACGTTGGACATTTGGAGAATCGCCCTAAAGGATGTAAATTTGAGGAAATTTTTTGCCTATTATTTTGGGCTTTAAATCTAGTTGACATTTTGTTGTGCAACCGCTATTGAATCGGGATAATTTGGTAATGTCATATTATTGCAAGACCCTTATAAGTCTGCGATTGTTTGGAAAAATAGAGGAACTTAATCTCTCAAATTAATTTGTAGGTAGAATTAGGGGATGCCCAAATTAAGTGGGAAATATAGTAGCTACTTTTGGTATGGCGTGCAAGTATGTTAAATGGATCGGACTTCAATCTGAATCTGATACCTAAGCAGACGTGGTCAAGTATCTATAGCCTGCTTACCTGATTATGTGATTACTTATTGATTAAATGCAGATAGAGTCAGCTCCAATTCATGCTTATGGTGTAAGCACACGATCTAATTTTAAGCTGATCATTGTCTTACTAAGTCGCCCACATGAGTAACATATCTTCAGCACTCTTCTGGAGGTAACATTAATATTTGCTATATACATGAATGTTTTCCTCTCCAAAATCAGATTGTATAAACAATTTGAATCGAAGAGTAGTAAAGCAAATATTAATAAATACTCTGATGAGGTTTGATCCAGAAAATTTGTTGAAAATGGAATAGGATTTACCACAATGCAGACCACCGACTGTGAGGTCTAATCATGTTCTCCGAAGTATCATGCAAACTCTCTCTCGGGGTGGGGGGTGAGGTGTAGTCCAAGATAGCGATATGATATTGTTCTGAACCATCTTATGAATTGAAAATTTGTTTGATAGCAACTGTATTAAAGGTGCCAAAGGGATGAACACCATGTACTTGTCTTGTTTTAATCTTAACTAACCTGTGAATATTCATGCACATGCACACTCTTAAGAAAAGCACAGAAAAGGACATAAGATCCTTGAAGTCCACATGGCTGAACAAAGTTCAAATTTGCTATGAATAAAAGAAAATTTTAGTTGATGACCAGTGTAGATTGTAACCAATATGGTGATACAAAAGCCAAGCGGTCATTTTGATATATCATTTGGATCGACATGAGCAGTACCAATGGCATAATTCTGCATTTTTTATGGTTGCTCATGATGTGTACGTGATCACGTTATGTGCATTTGTAATAAAAAATCTTGAAGTTTATGGAACTCTCTGTCAGTATTATCAATAAACTTTTGGTAGCAAATCATTGCATGGTGCCTTTTTTGCTAATAACATGAATTTACTCATCACAAAGGGAATTCTTGAGAGAAAATGGAATGCTGCCCAATAAAACAACAGCAAAAGATGAAACTGACATGTTTTCACTTCGAATATGAAAGCAAGAGGTGTCTAGACACTTCTAGATAGAACTGCTTGGCATCAATATTGAAGCAAGGGTTTTTGAAAAAGCCCAAAGCTTAGTTGCACGGAGTGTGGGTGGAATTATACGAGGCTTTGGAGTGGGAGCGTCACCACTGTTTTATGTACGAGCGGATGCGAGTTCGGGAGTGAAGTGCCAGGGTAGGAGCGTGACTAGAATTGAATAATTGTGCAACTAAGGCCGAAAGTAATTATTCCAATTTGTCATTTTTATTACAATTTTACCACGTTATTTTGTTGCCTCTAGAATTTAAATTTTCTCGTATTCTAAGCTTGTTGATGTTGCTTCATATTGACTTATGGCATTTTGTATATGTTTAAGTCGGCATACTTACGGAAGTTGAAGCATGAACTAGCTTAGCTATTAATGCAGCACCCTTAGTGTGCGTTGATATAGTTAAGGTGGGATATGGAAGTGGAAGCATCGGGAAAGTGTCCTTGGTCAATTGACTGATTAGTAGGTCTAGGATAGTTTGGTCTTAGTTGTTTTACTTTTATTAGCAGATAATTTTGTCCTCATCCCAGTGATGGTGTTATAGCATATAAATAAGTACTAATCTCTTCCATGAGACAAGATTTATTATTGATTTTAGATGACTGAGCCCAGGGCTTTTCGGTTTCCTATTTTTTTTTACGTTTGTCTGCTGTCAGAGGACACCTTGAGCATTATTCACTTCAAGTCTGTATTAACACAACACTGTTATCCTTCTCTTCCCCTACTAATTTATTATGGTTATACGACTTGACTGTTGAGAAAATTTCTATGGATGCCTAAAGTAAGCCTACTAAAATTAACAAGTGAAGCCAATTGTCCTGCATCAACGATACATCTGTGGTCCATATGCATGGATAGCATATCGGCAAATACATGTATTTGGGTACATGAAAAACATCTTTTGACAAAGTTGGGTTTGGGATTTGAAGGCTAACCAGGTGTCCACACAGAGACATCTCGATAGATGATTGTCATCATGCTTTGGGTGTCTTATATTTTATTTGGAAATAAAATCTAAAGGTTCTGTATTTACTGCTGTCTTATGTAAACTTTTGTTTTTCAGATCTGCTCTCTGGAATACGAAAAGAAACAGAAGCAGGGAGGCTTCCTTTAAATATTGCTCGGGCGATGGAGGAGTTGTATGAGAACTATCGGAATGCGGTAAACTTATGTTAGATGCCCTTTCATTTTCATTAGCCAAGTACGCATGCAAATAAGTGAAAAAAAACAAATATTGAAGAAAAGAGAGCCCCGTTAAGATATTCAAAGTGTAAGGATAGAACGTAGCTCTAGATCATATTGATTACCTTTTGGCAAGAAGCTAATTATCTCTCACATTTTACTTTTGTAGTTGATGGGTTTTTTTGGCTGCTATTAATATTTAACAGGCAGATCGTTTTGCTTTAATCCATTAGAGAAAACTCCAAAGTGAAAAACTGTAATCGATTACAAAGGTAGAAACTTAAGTAAGAGATGCACTTGTTTGTCTGTTACCGTACTCTTTTCTGTTTGTAATCATCTGGTGCAGTAATTTTGCACTAACAGTCATGCATGCAGTATTTTTTCATCGTTTGTCATTGAGAGAACTGGCATGACGGGATATTCGTAGGCCTAAATTTGGTTGATCATATGGCAGTTTAAGTATTTTTTTCCACGTCCTGCTGGGTTTTTTGGTAAACTTGTCCTGTTGAGGCCCTCATAAGTTTATAGTCTCTCTGTAACTTTCAAAGTTTTAACTGGAGAAATGCTGTTATTGAATTACTAATAACCTAGTTCATGTGCAAAAACAACACTCAGGGATTATAAATCAATTCTTTTTTACTGGTGTAAAAAATTAATTGCTTCACATAAAAGGGTGAAGAAGATTTTTCTTGCTGAACTTGTTATTTTCCACCATGTTTGTGGCTCATCAAAGAGACACACAAACCCACACGAACAGTCGCACACAGGCGCCGGATGAAGCTGCAGAGGTGAAAGTTCGGCTGTTGGCCCCCTTTGCCTCGTGCGGTCCATCTGCAGGGAGAGAAACAGATGTGCATTTGGTGAAATCAAGCTTCATTTACATAGACTTCATCACCTGTTTTGAGCTTTTCCTTTTTCCCGGCTCAAGGTGGATTTACAGATTTGCGCGTGGCGTACACTGATTTAATGGCTGAGTTCTGCCACTCAGCCCAGCTGTTTGTGATGTGTGCAGAACCTTTTTTGGGTCAAGAGGGTTCTAGTTGGTTTTTTTTTGGGGTCAAATCAATCTGGTGCCTCCTATACAGCCGCCCACCCCCCCCCCCCCCACCCCGCCTGGCTCTCTCTCTATTTCTTCCTCTTTTTGGGGCTTTTGAATGTGAGGCTGAAGCTCTTTCCTTTGTCGTTCAAACATTATTATATCCAAAAGTTTTAGTGTTTAGAGTTGTAGTTTTGTATCACTCTGGAATGCATGTTCTGTAATTCCTTTAGCGCACCTCATCTTTCAGGTACTTCAGAGTGGAAATCCCAGGGCAAAGGAGGTTGTTTTGTCTAACATGGCCGTTGCATTAGACCGTATTTTCCT
Organism: Escallonia herrerae; assembly: GCA_033070095.1. NCBI lineage: Eukaryota > Viridiplantae > Streptophyta > Magnoliopsida > Escalloniales > Escalloniaceae > Escallonia > Escallonia herrerae. The sequence continues at coordinate 164,529 of JAVXUP010000985.1, read as the reverse complement.
AGACGTTCAGGTGACTAGATAATCTTTTCAAGTTTAGATGTAAGTATATGTTACACGCACACCCCTAGTGTGGAGCTTCAGTCTATGCTATCAACTAACAATGAACTTTCAGGACCATTTTGTCTTCCCTCCTTATCACAAGGCCATACGAGAACCTTTTGACTACTACATGTTTGTCCAAAATTATATCCACCCTTTGATTGATTTCAGGTGAGTCAGCTCTTTATGTTTGTCATTTTATAAGATTTGTTGGATAAATTTGATCTTGAAAATTAGATAGATGAAGCTGGAAATCATGCGGGTCTGGCATGTTCGGACAACTTGGCAGCCTGATCGTGCCATCTTCCTTGTCTCCCTCCATCCTCACACAGGAGCAAAACACATACTTTCAGTTAGGAAAACTTTTTTTTAATTTGGTTGGTGACTGGATTTTGCTTCGGTTTAGGTATGTGCTAAAGAAACCTGTATGAGTGCAGAGGCCCATATGCTATATACTAAATCACAAGGCTTTGTTCAATGTGAGACAAAAGAACTTTTGAATATGCCACATTATTCGGCGCCAACATAGCCTAGCATGCGGCTGGGTTAAAACAGGTGTGGGAGGCTTAACTGGTTCCCTATCAGATGTGAACCTAGTCATCTAGAGATCTCTTTGCGCCTGGACCTCTAGTTCTGATCTCTTATTTCTTTGATAAATTTTCAAGATGATTTTGCTTAATTCGTAGGGGATTGACTCATCAAAAAAATGAAAACTCTTTGGGGATTGGGGCTCTCTTTCTATTTGTTTCTTTATATACTTCCTGTGTACACGGTGATGGCCTTTTGGTGGTTTTGCGTTTGTTGGCTCCTGAGTTCCGACGATTCATGGGCCACTTTATACCTAAAAGAAAGGGAGCCAATTTGTCTAAAGATGTAAAGTTGAGAAATCCCAAAAGGAGACATGGGGCTAACGCAATGGAAAAGAGAAATCATGGCAATTTTGCCACATCATCTTTAAGATTGTTGTAATAATTTTGGGGTTATCTATCTTTAGATGAATAGATAATATCATCATTACTGTATCCAACTATTCCCATAGATATAAACATGTCAATAGATTTGGGATAAGATAGAAGTAAAGTGGCGGTTAAGAAATAGACTCTAGGTGAGCTCTAGTATAAAAGTGAGTAAGCACTATGCGAGAAGGGGATTTTTCTTTTTAGGCATTAGAAAAGGAAGTCAAGAAAAAGTGAAAAAAAAAAAAGTTTTTTGATAGGAAAACCGGAAGGAAGAAAACAAAGGAAGAAGAAGGGTTAATATGGAGCTCTCAAGGTGAACCCTACCATGTTTCTCTCTCTAAATGTTTCGCTTATCTTGTAGATTGTAGTAATTTTTTGATGATGTATTAAGTCCTTTACGGACCTCCTCATTATAAATGCAACATGAATACATCAACGTTCTTACTTTTTTTTGTTTTCTTTAATCGGAGTTTGGTTTCAATACTTTGAAAACCATAACTGGTAGTTAGTGTTGATATACTAATTGTCTAATTGGAAGCCATGTCCCCACTTTCAAATAATCGACCTAGTTACAAAATAACAAGAGACTTTGCTGAGTGTAGTGTCAAGTCTTCTTTCAAAATAAAACCCTAAGGCTTCAAACTTGGTGTTTACGCTGTTACTATATAGCACCTATATGCATTAAAAATGACATTCACACAATGATGTTTCCCCTTGATTTGGGGGAGAAAGTTACTCAAGTTAGTTACTCAGGGTAAAAGGCGAAAAATAAGTCACTGAAGCTACTTTTCGAATATTTTGACAATCGAATATGATTAATGAACCGCCTTCCATATAAAAGGTACATCGGTCCAAGGGAGAGATACATTATGCTGAGTTAGATGACGGTCTCCACACAAGGAAAAAGAATCCTCTCTCTCTCTCTCTATATATATATATATATTATATACACACACATATATATATGTACATATATATATATATATATATCTATGCATATATGTGTGTGTATATATAAAAATAACTTTACATGATAGTTGGGTTATCGACCAGCACTTGCTTCCCGAGAGTCTTTAAAGGAAAAAGTTTCACAATTGCAAATATGATTCTGTTGCCAAATATTATCGTAAAACACATTAGAATATTGTCTGATGTAGAATAACTCTATGGGGAACAACCAGACCAATCTCATTTTCATCAAATTCGGGGTTATTACATGTAATTTTTCCCTAGCTGAGCTCTATAGGAGGACTTAACCAATGTTTGTTCTAAGTGAACCCTGATCTCGCATATTCGTATGCGTCTCACAAATTCTTCCCACTTATGGCCCCAAAGTTACCAGGAACTGCTCATAGGGAAAGTTGATGTATCATAGGTCATGGCCAGAAGCCCCTCGTGTAATTCAGGAGCAAACAAGTTGAACGATTAGTGATACTTGGGGCATTTTTCTCACAGCTTCCAGCTAAATCTAAATTAACTTTCCTTCATATGTCTTTTACGCTGGGTTGTACAACTGAAAAGTTGAGTAGTTGCAGACGTCAGTGCGACGTAACATTGTGCATTTGTGAGATGAAAGTAGAACATGTGTAAGTGTGATACGTCGTTCGGTACACAAACTAAATATTAGAAGCTTTGAGAAAGATGAATAATTTACCCGAGTGCCAGAGCTCTGTTTTGCAAGATGTTGGGGTTAAAGTCTTTCTGTTTGCACCCCCTTTGTGCTACTAAATTGTGCTTTTTGTTAGACCTGTGTGCTTAGTGCATTTTGGCTTGCCTCTTTACTTGCCTACCTTCCCCTGGTTGGGTTGGGGTGGCTTGATATCAAGAGACAATCCATCCCCGACATGCGGAGTTCAAATAAAATTAACCCTGAAATGCCTTTAGTCCTGTTGGATTTTTCACAACCCACATAACAAAATTAGATTATCTAGTGCTTGTTCTTGACAGTGATTACCTCTGATACTTCAGGAATTCATATGTTGGCAACATCTCACTTTTTCATGAAATGGAGCAGAACCTTCAACAGGTGCATGGTTTTTAGTAGCTTTTCTAGTTCTTGTTCCCACTCCACAATGGTGGTTAGATGTTACTTTATGTTGACTGATTAAGTTACCAAAGAATGACAAACTGATCTCCCTCTCTCCCTCTCCCCCTCTCTCCCTCTCTCCTCTCCCTCCCTCTCCTCTCCCTCCCTCCCTCCCTCCCTCCCTCTCCCAGGAGAATTGTTTTTTAAAGTGAAAATGCTTACTTATGGTGCATGTTAAGTGCAAAGTTCACTGCATAATGCATTTGAAGAGCAACAAGGCTTTATAATGGTTTCCTTAAAAGGGGTCTCAGGCATGAGTGCCCTGATTGCAACATGAATGTGTTACTACAAATGTTTTACACTCTAATGTGGTTTGAAGAATTTATTAGTAGCACCAGAATCTACAAGTCCTCGTCTCTTGTGCTTCTTACCTGCCCTTGGAGCACATTTTAGTGGATTCTTAGTGAATTCTCACTTTTCGTGTAACAGGCATGAAATCCTTTTTATTGGTGTCTTACTTTCTACATGTGATGAGATTTATAAACTCATGCCCAATGAAATTTACTTTGCTATTAACCACAGTTAAGCTGCCCTTAAGTCATAACAGAGCCTAAAATTTTAAACAGAAAACCTAAGTTTGCAAAAAGAAAGCCTAAGGCTTAGCCGCGGACGACTCATAACTCTTCCAGTCCAAAGTGTGCCTTTTCATATGCACCATAACAGGCAGAGAGGAGCCAAATGCCAAACCTTTATCTTCCTTTTCTTTCTATATAGCACTCTTAATCGTTAAACTCCCACTTGATACGGGTGTAAGCTATCAATACTTATTAGTTTGACTAAGATCTTTTTGCTTTAGATGGCAAGAAGAAGTGAATACATTACTATGGTATCTGATGTTCTAAAAAGCTCGTGATTACAGTTCATGCTTAGTCAAAGGATCAAGAGAGGATCACCATTAGTGGGTACACATAACAGGCTATTACACCTGTTTTTCTAAAGACTAAGGTTTGCTTCTGTACGTACAGTATACCTTTCCCTGATGCTATTGTACGCAATAAAATCTACTTTGAGCCTCCATCATCATTAATGCTTGTTTTGGCTTTATGGTTCAAAGGACTGCATGGGGTTCATATTAGATCCTGTTGTTCTTAACACATTTTTCTTTGAGTGATGTGTACTTATATAACCTTAATATTTAGGGCCACAACATTGTTTTGATCTCCAATCACCAAACTGAAGCAGACCCAGCAGTTATCGCCTTGCTGCTTGAAGCAACAAATCCTCATATTGCTGAGAACATGGTGACAGTGATTTTTCCCGCTGAGCCTATTGTCACACAAACTTGCTTATGAATTTTGAAATAGGTTGCTTCACCAAAATCGGATTGCTTTAATGCAGAACTACGTCGCAGGAGATAGAGTTGTTACAGATCCTCTCTGTAAGCCCTTCAGTAGGGGAAGGTGCTCGTAAAGCTTTTTGATATTGCAATTTTCTCATCGCTATGGTGTGCCATTTTCTTCTTAAGATTGTTCTCACTTGTCCAACTTTGTGTTTGTTTCAGGAATCTCTTGTGTGTGTACTCCAAGAAGCATATGAATGATGATCCTGAGCTTGTTGAGATGAAGAGAAGGTCGAATGCTAAAAGCTTAAAGGAGATGGCTTTGCTGTTAAGGTAAAATTACTAATTCCATTGAGATTCTTTGTTCACAATTGTTAGAGGATTAATGCAAATATAACATTCAGGTATTGTTAGGGTGTAGGCCTTTATTGCTGCCCGCTTTTGAGTTTTTCTAAGAGATGCATGAAGCACCGTTATTTACCGCACGTTGTATGTGCTAATGAGTGCTTCTTTACCTTTTTCCAGAGGTTATAAATCCAAACTCCGGTGGGCATATGACATTATATTATACATGCTTGATATTTGTATCATGAAGTGTCTCTTAAATTGCTACTTCTCAATCTAAACTAACGCAATCCAACATCTTAGTATGAAGGAACAACAATATCGTGATTGTTGTGTGCGAGGTTTTACGGATGACACTTAAATCCTTGTTATAGTGTTGTCGTGAATCCCCCTGTAAAGACAATTAAATGAGCACTTAACACTTTTCAAGTTTAATTTGTGGTCATGTTGATTGGATGTCTATGAATCATGATGAAGAAAGATTAGGATTGATCAAGGTGTTTATTGCATAGTATGTTTGTTATTATGGTTAATAGGATTGTATAAGTGGTTTATTGATTCTGTTAGAAGTGCCCAGAAAGAATATAATGTTCATACCATATTGCTTTGTCAAGGATAATTGTTAGCACATCCTTTGATTGAAGTGTATTCAGTCTTGGGTCTTTAAATGGAAAGTAGGATGTCCCTGGCTATCCTGCCAGGACGAGTGTTTTCTGACTTTACCTTTTTGAATTTAGGGGTGGTTCAAGGATAATATGGATTGCACCTAGTGGTGGAAGGGATCGCCCAGACCCTGCCACGAGACAGTGGTCCCCGGTATGATTTCTCCCTCACTTGGTTCCTGGAACGGAAGGACACCTTGAAAAGGTGGAAAGCACTAGAAATTTTGTATTTCCTTACCCACTGAGATGTATTTAAACTTCTTTAGGAACGTACCAATTACAACATCATTTTCTTGGCATGTATCTTGTAAAGTGTACATTATTCTTCATAAGCCATTAGTATGCAGAAGCCCAAAGTAACTTAAATCACTCTGCATGGTATGCAACCAGATTGTTGATGAATAACTTTAAGTTTCCGTTATAGCTTCAGCCCATGTACATTGACACCACATTAGATGTGAAAATCTATGTTGAACACAAGAAAACATAGGCAATGTGTTGGATAATTTAGGCCCTTATGTCATAGGCATTCCCTTCACTAGAAGCAAAATATACCTACTTCTCCAAGCGGGCAAAGTAGAGGAGATTGAATTCGAAACGAGTGGCTTATTTTTTTAGTGTTATGATTGAAAAAGTGTGGTTTGTGAGGGGAGGGGACGGAGGACTAAGTCCAGACTAGGAAAGAATTGTTAAGAACGTAGTTCATTCATTGCTTCAACTTTTTAACCTTAAGTCTTACAATGTAGCCATGTATAATGTCGAAACAAAAGGTTTATTAAGTTCTTATTAAGTATTCCCTCTTTTCTGTGGGAAGCGCCTAGTTTTTTTGTGGAATACATCAGCTACTGCGCTGGAGAGGAACTGTTCATTGAAGTTTGTCTATATCTTGGCTTCTACGAGACATTGCGACCTTCTGTGGTTCCCTTAGTATCCTCCTTGCTACCCAGACCATGTGACAGTGATAGCCTCGTGCATTAGGCTCCCCTTTTGTTTTTGTTTCACCATTTCATTCTCTATATCTTACTTGGAGAAATAAAGCATTATACTAATGCATCAGAAACAAAACTAGTCTTACCATTTGGGTAACACATCAATACTGCCATGTTTGCCCGAACACACTTTATCATATGCTTTTTCAAGGTGAAACCTATTAATCAGTATCCTACTACAGGACAAATGGCTTGATGTCAAATGGCCTAAAGAAAAAATAGCAGTAGCCTCCTCGGAGAGTCGAGGAAGGAAGATCAAAATTAAACTTAGGCGTCTTTAAGGAATAAGAATTAGAATCAACAATTTTTGACAGAAGAATAATAAAAGCAAGTATTTTTGATCCATTTGGTCCATTCTCTTACCTGTCACTTTAGCCTTGTAATTCCCATGTTTGTTTATGTATGAGACAATGATTGGATTCAATTATATTACTGATGTTTGGTAGTGTTTTATTATTATTTTTCTTTTTTCCTGGTAGACGTGTTATTTTATGGGTAATTAGGTTTTTTGTTTTCGTCTTATTCATATTATTGGTATAAATTGTTATTACTAGTAGTTGTGGCACGAGTACCGACTTATCTGCCTTTATCTGTTTCATAAGTTTTTACCTATTTCACCATTAGTGATTCTTTAGCTCTTGTTGTTCTTTATTGTCATTGACATTGTTAGGGATTTTCTTGTCAACAAGAAGGTTATGATTTTGCTGCTTGTGGATTGATTAGCCGAAGCCCTTGGTTTATGAGCTCTCTATGAGTTGTAGTCCATGTTAGGGAGTCTTCTTTTCTACTGTGATAAATTTATGTTCATACTAATTTAAGAGGTGCAGGCACCCTTTGATGCTTCTTCAGTGGACAATATGAGAAGGCTCGTAGAACATGCTGGTGTCCCGGGTCACATATATCCCTTAGCATTATTGTGCTATGACATTATGCCCCCTCCAGCTCAGGTATGTTCTTACACATTCGGACTTGTTGATTAAATTTTCGCACGACTCTTCTATTGAAAGCGAAATGTTTATTAGCAGGTTGAGAAAGAAATTGGAGAGAGAAGAGTTATATCCTTTCATGGGACCGGAGTATCAGTGGCACCCGAGATTAGTTTTGATGAAATTTACGCTGCTCATGAAGATCCTGAGGAGGTTGTGTGATATTACTCAATTTATAGTCTTTTGTTGAACTTAATGTATCATCTCAGATACCTATCAGAGAAAAGAAATCATCCTAGATTTGTATCATTTCCCTTGCATCTTAGGGTGGGTTTATCTTAAAGGATAAGAGTGAGAAAAGTACGTATATAGAACTTCACTTGACAACCACTAGGTTTTATTCCAGCTCAAACTTTACTGAACTGTCATGAAAGATGGTATTGTTAGTTCTGTTTCATGCCCTAGTAGCATACTTGGGGTGAAGACATTCAGTTCTCTGATAATTATAAGTTTGGGGTTAACACATTCTTCGTTCCTGTTACACCCGTATCCAGCTCATTGCTCCTAACACGTTCTTAGGAAGTGTTGGCAGTCAGAGAGACTGCTTGGGCTTCATATTGTTGTGTGGTCAAACTCACAAGTAGTCGTTAGTTCCTTACAGGCTGTATTAGCTTTCCTCCAACACTATGTAAATGACAAGTATGATGTCTACAGTGATGGTACTCGACTTGAGTTTAGAGGCTTTCTTGATGTATCATTCTCGTACCAGCAATAGCAAAAAAAAAATAACTACTGCTGGTTTTACTAGGCGGTGGTGCTGCTGGCATGTTTGATAGCATGTGGCTATGCATAGGTTGCACCCCACGTATTCGATTGGGGGCGTGTGATGTTTGGATCATTTGAGGAAAATATCATGTGAAGGAACTGCTGGGTTCTGATCTCATACGGCTGGCGGCCGGGGTCTAAAAGAATAAAAGGATCAGGTGATTCTTTGTTTACTGTTATAAAATTCATAAGGTGGGATAGTATGTATGAGAATTGACGTCAAGTAGAGCAGTTAATAGAATACTTCTAGATATGATGTGGCTCTATGGTGTCATGATTCAGTTGAAATATGCAGAAGCTGAAGATTGTCAATTAAAACATTATTTAGATTTCGTAGCTATTTAATTTAAGGGTCGAATAGAATTACATTAGAGACTATAGAAGTTCTATTAGTACTTACACATTAGGGAACTAGTATTAGTGTTTATAGTACTATAGAATTTTTATTATTGGTGTTACTTTGGTAGTCTAGCTTAGAGTAGTTTTTTAGACCTTTTATATATAAGCAGCTGTATTCCTCTTCAGAAGGAATGATGATAGTTATTGCAGTTGAGAATTTCTCTAAGCAGTATGTGTTTCTTTGGGTGAGTATCTACCCTCCAATCAAGCGCTTAGGTTTGGATGTGTTTATTCGGTCCTCGTTTAGGGCTGTGATGTAATCCTCCCCCTATTATACTGTATCTCGGGACCCCCTAATTTTCCTGCTTTATGTCAGATCAACATATCGAAGAGACAGATTGGTTGAACCATTAAACCATTTGTCCAACTGATTCAAAAGGAAATTTATATATGTCCAGTGTAATGAGGGCTCCATGCAAATGTATAAACTGATTAATTGATATATGATGGTAAATTTAGGCTGTTGCATGGCCATGTTTTTACCTGTAAGCCTCTACCAGGTATTGAACTCTTTAAGTTCTCAAGTCTGTGTGATCCAAGTTTGCAGCTTAATGATCAAATGTGTATATGCGGTATTCACTGTCAGCCTATGACATTCCTTAAAATGATATGTTTCAATTGCTAGGCAACTGTTTATGCAAACTAATAAACAAAGTACCAAGATTTTCATATTCATGTAACAAATTATATGCGTATGATTTCCTGATAACCTCGTGGTGCTACATGGTGATGTGGACGGTTGAACTTAATTTGGTTACTTGAGGGCTGGGTAACTTATCGGTGTCTGAGATAGGGATCGACTTAATTGACCCTTTCAAGAACTGCGAAGTTAGAACTTATGTCTGAGGTAGATAAGCACAGTTTAGGGGTTGGATAAGGGTATATGGAGGTGGCTATATAACTTGGACAGTTTGTGATCCACAAGCTTGTCTGTTGCAAACGCCAGCGTGGAGGAGGTACTCTAACGACATTTTGAGTAGTTTGTATACAGATACTTCTATGTGTACGTGTTAGAATCTCGGGTTCCCAATAATATAAAGTAAGTTTGCATCTGTTATCTTAAGTTCATAAAGCTTGGTTGCCTCATTATATTTACTTATTTATTCATTGCTTAAGGATTCAACTGAATATGGTTTTCTAACCATTATAATCTCGTTTCTGGTGGGCATTTGAACTCTTCATTTGGACACATAATAACATTTCAAAAGGGAGTGCTAATGCTGGCGAATGATGTTGTTTTTCGAGCATTTGCTGCTTCTACCTTGAAATGTGGATGAAAGCCCTTCTCACATGCTTATTCCGTCTTTGAATGTATCCGATAGAGGCTTGCTGTTTGCGATTGCAGGCTAAGGTGGCATATACACAAGCCCTCTATGAATCTGTCAACCAACAATACAACGTCCTAAAATCGGCTATACATGGCAAACGAGGTTTGGAGGCATCAATTCCAACCGTCACCTTGTCACAACCATGGCTATAGTCAAGCTTCAAACTTCACAGCTTCTTGTTATAATCAGGTACTCATCTTTATTCTTGGAATTACGAACATAATGCGCTCTAAAACCTATTGTAGTACCTCTAGTGAGCCACATCTTTGCTTGCTTTGCTGTCGTACGCTTAGTGAAATACAGCTGACATCGTCTTAATTGTCTTTTTTTTTTCTTTTTTTTTCTTTCCTCCTCAGTAGTTGCTCTTGGAATATCAACTCAGTACACCTCTCTCCATACTTCCGAACCTGGAAGTGTCTGGATAGAAGTTCCAACCCACTTGACTGGGAGGAGGAACTAAAGAGCTGTATGCCAACATTGCATGTTGTAGGCTAAGGTGAATCAGTTGACATAATTGTAAAGCTTCTCAACCTGAAATCTGCTCGTCATTCAATCTTCGGGTGCACTGCTGGCGGAGCATCAATTCTCTTTGTGCATCCAGAAAATTCAACCGGTTATTCAGCCTTATTTGGAGATAGGCTCATCAGAAACCGGAGTTGCTTCCAAGGTACAGTAGTGGTCGAACATTTGAAAAGTTTTGTCCAAGTCCCTGTAGAGTCAAGCTTAGTCATTAACAACTAGGACACGTGTATATTGTACCTTACAGCAGGACACCGAATCACTGATTTTAGTTTCAAGATATAATTGCACAGTTGCATCCTCTCTTTCCCCGTTGCTTCTGCCCGTCTATAATGAGAGCACCATAGCAGAAAAACAAGTAGAGCAGTATTAAGCAACTCAGTAGGATCCAGATGGCATTAACAGTTGTACTAACTTGCTTCTTGACACGAGAGACAGAAAGGGAACTGAACAATATACTTTGGCTCCTTTTGATGGAATTTATTAACCTGTAGGTCTGGTTTTAAACTTAAATGACTACCAACTCAATTAGTTGGGGGATTCTATCAACCCAAATCTTTGCGTTTGCAGTTAAGCATCATTACCAACAGCCCAACATAGTTTCCGCTTCCCGTTCCGGATCAGAAGATTGGATGGATCAGTGTTTGGTATGTCGGGTGAATTTTTGTACAATATAGTTGACTGGTTTAGTTTGATTTACCCGGCAACATCTGTTTAAAATTCCGGCAGTCCGCGATTTAGTTTATGACATCTGGGAAAAGGCTATCCCAGCTCTTTTGATGATTACCAGAAGTTGGAAATTCTTGAATATAATTCTGACGATGGCAAAAAAAAATAAAAATTGGTAACATTATCTAGATGCCCCTCACGTGTGTGGCGGAAAGAAAATGAAAAACCAAAAAAGAAGTCTCAAAAATTAATAATGACTTTCAACTCTGTGTCCCTGTCCCTTCTTTGTGATGCTTGTTTCTTGCGTAATGGGAGGAATACATTCACTTTCCCCACTGCACCCTTTCCATTAGTTTATGCCTCCGAAAAGGAGGATCAAACACTTCTAAATCGTGTGTGCTTGTTTTCTTCTGTTTTGTGGATAACAAGAAGAGGGAGGGACTCTTTCCTTGCATAACACAGACACACACAGGTCCCATCTCCCATGTGTACATACATTAGATACATTATTGTTATTAACGTAGTTTGATGTTGTTGTAACATAGTTTAAGGTTGTAGTATCCCATGTACATACATTATTATTGTTATAAACATAGTTTAATGTTGTAGTATCATGCATCCACGAGGTTAGCGAATCATCTCTGATACTACCATGCACACCTAGTACAGATTCCGATGATATTCAGAGCAGACTTTCGTACAGGGAGTGCCGTGGAGGGAGCGTGGCTGTTCCATTATTTATGTCCCGAATGGGCATAGACTTGGTTGTGCGGTGCAGTCTGTGAGTAGGATCTTGATGTGTCGTGTAGTTGTGTATTATATTATGTTGCGTAGAAAATAAGTAGACATGATGATTGGTTTGATATGATTTTACTTGTTGAATTTGGGAAGTTTGGATAATGTCCTACCTTTTATCGCTTTCGGCCGTTCTCCTTTTCAAGGCTGATTCAATGAATGAGAGCTCGGATTGTTCGTTTCTTAGGGACAATCATTAGTCATAATATTAGCTAAGTTAGCAGATTAAATGTGGTAAGAAAGGATATCAACGTCCCTGATTGACAGTGGGTTTGATACTTCAAAACAAATAGTGAGTGATGGTGATCTAAGAATTTTTATGGGAGGAAGATCCTAAATGTGAGATTTGAACCCGTAGCCTTCTTAAAGAAAGCAAGAAGCTTCAACCATTACGACATCACGTGATTCTTTACTCCCTCAGCTCGTTGTCCGGGCAAAATAAATAGTAATTGTCCTTAAAAACACTCGTAACTAAGTTGAGGTGGACAATGCGCACCATGTCTCAGGGTGTAGCTCCGTACATGTTTAATATCGTGAGTTGTTCATAATCTAAGTCATATTAGATATTTTGTTGATGGAAGATACTGAATTTACTTTAGTACAGAACAAACAATGAGATTTGAAGCTGTGACTTTGGGCAAGAAGGGGAGAGGTCTTAACCGTCAAGACATCATGTGGTTCTTCACTCGGCTCATTGTCTGAGTAAAGAGAAAAGTGATTGTCCTTACAAACACTTGTAATAAAATTGAGGTGAGAAATGCATGCTAAGAGTTTAGCTCCATACATGTTTGATATCATGAATTGGTTCATTATCGAAGTCACTAAACACATTTTACAAACAAGCTCGTTATCACCCTTGCTCTTGTAGGTGCCATGATTAGCCACCGTAGGTGGTTAAAATGCACCACATTTGTGCCCCCATGATTTGATTTGCAGCGCAACGTCCGGTAAAATTCGCCCTTTGAAAAGGAACTCGGCTTTGACCAATTTAAACCTTCGCAGTGTTTTACACAGTTGGTGAGGCGCTTAACCATCTTCAATAAACAATGTTGAACTTCACATCATAGGATGGCAAAAACGGAACTCTCTCTCTAAAAAAAATCCTCTGCCTTCTCACTAAAACACAGCTCCTCAGAAAACCACCGTGGCGGCCCCACCGTGCTTCTGTGCGCATGGGGCTGCAGCCACTACGGCGATTAGTTTGTAGACCTCTTTTTCCGTTTCGTGTGGTGGTACCTTTACGGCGTGAGCGTGGATCGTGGCTCAAATGGTGAGAGGACAGTGGCGAGGCGCAACTAACCAGATTTGATCGGCAAGGTAAGGCTCCGATCTGACCAGCGGCACATTCGGCGCGAGGACGGTTGCAAGGCGTCTTACTAGATTTGATCAGAAACGGCGATGTTTCGGTAAGTCTTTGATCTTGGACGATCTTGATAGATCGTAGTAGATCTGCCTGATCGTCTGATTTTCCACCTTTCACCAAAAGTGACCAAAATTCCACCGGCGGCGACTGAATTTTGCAACGGCGTTTTTGGATTGTCTCTTTTTAATGTTTCTTCAACTGTTTTAAATTCCATTCTTATTGTTTATGAATTTCAGTGGTGGAGATATGGGTTAGCGGTTGGTTGTGTTTTCAGTAGTAGTAATAGGAGGGCTTAGAGTATAGTTTAGTTATGGGTTGTTCTTGGGGCTCTGTGGGGTCTTGGGAGGGTGGGGTGGGGGGGATAGGGTCTCGAGGGGGGGGGGATTCGAGACCTGGGGAGGGGAAGGGGGGAAGAGATCTGTTTTGTGGGGTTTTCTGGGCAGTCTGTTCGGGGGTGGGTGGGGGTTTAGGGTTGTTTCTGGTTTGAGCTTCCTGCGGGTCTACTTTGGTTTGTTATGGGTGAGTAGTGTTTCCTCTGCCCTATAATGCAACAATTTGATTCGGATTTGATACGTGTTAGTTGAAAGACGAACTTTGCGATGCTGAAAATCCTGGATATGTGTTGCGCCTTCTTAAACGATGTGTCTGTTTTTGGATCGTTTGGTTCCCGATTGTCGGCTTTATTGTTGCCACCCTGTGTTTTATAGTTTATAATTATTTATGTTCTGATTCTCTAGGATTCCTTACCTGTAAACTTTGCATGTTACTTTAAGTTGAGTTAAAATATAGGATATGCTCTGCTCTAATTCAATTATAATGTGTACTAGTTTATTAAATTTTTGTTACTGTCGACCTTTGTGATTATCTATACCGAGTCACGAAAATGTGGTGACCTATCATATATGTAAGCTCTACAACAGAGCGACTGTGTAACCGTTTAAAATTATCAATGCAATTCTCTTGTTAAAAAAAAAAAACCATATTCAATAAACTCAAACTTTGGACAATTGCGTATTAATGCATCTGTCTACTGGTCAAATGCTGTTGTTTGCTATTTGAGGGCCTTTTATAAGACCTAACCTAATAAAAGCACATAAAAGTATGTCCCCATTTGTTGATTATTAAATTTAGTTGTAGACTTGTAGCTCTCATTGTCGCATTTTAATATTTTATACATAGAGAAACTGGCATGTCATTAATCATACATTCATATATATGGTTTGTATGTACATATAAAATCTAATATATTTTGTAAACCCAAATCAGACACTATTTACTTGGACACTCTCTTAACTTGTTATGTGAACTTTTAAATTTTAATTTTTTAAAAAAATCTTTACTTACTTGCATTTTTAATTAGTATCTGGATTTCTTCATTTTTATTTCCCACCTATTCAATTTGATGTGAATTCCTTTTTTTTTTTTTCTTTCTCCCTCTCTTTCACTCTTCGTTCACTCTTTCACTCACGAATGTATTATGCCAGTACGTTACATCTCTCTTTCTCTTATCTAAAGTTTTGGAATGCATGCTTCTTTTCTTTTCACTATACTCTAAAGTTTTTGTCACAATATACTTTGATTAATAACATTTGCACATAACCCAATCTAGGTTTTAATTCAAAATAAAGGGCCTCATATTCCAGTTTTGTAAACCAATTCCGAATTATTTCCAATCCTTATGTATTTTTATTTCTTATTTATGATCTAAAGTACTTATATTATTTTTTATAATTACGTTTATGATTTGTTTTGCAAACTAAAATAACTCTAATTTGTTCAAAATTTTGTTCTTGAATTTGATTAGTAATTCTCTCTTTTTCCCTTCCTTCTCTTGCAAGTGTGTTCTCTGCCTCGCTCTTTCTCTAACACTTTTCTTTTTCTTAGTTGTGGTACAAAAATTTACTTATTTAAAAAGTTAGATTATTACTTTTTATGGTACTTATATTTTAAAAAGAAAAAGTTTCATCTTTCTTTAAAGAGTTAACATTTAGGGGTGTTTGTTTGCAGATTGATTTAAGAGCGGTATTGTAACTCTTAGAAAGTGGTAGAAAAATACTATTTGCACCATCTCATGTATTTTTTTTATTGCTAAAAAAGTATTTATAGACGGTTGTAAACTTTAGCGACAAACATGAAATAGAAAATTTTGTCTACATAATGAATAATTAAGCTAAAATTACAAGATGGTGCTCTTGCATTTAATGCACGGAATTAAAAATTAGTGCATGTGCACATTTTAGTGTATGGACGCTTTGAAGGCGCACTCGCTTAGATCGTACGTCCTTCCTAAGCGATGAGCACCGTCCCCATGCCAGCACGTGGCATCACAAGAAAGATGGACACGTCCACTCTTATCAGCCGTCAGATGATGCATAAAATGCGACGACCCCACAGCATCGCATCACCGAGATACTGCGAAGGTCAAAAACCAAAATAAACGGCTCTTTGACAATCAGGGGACCCCACGTGTCCCTCACGTGGAGCACTGAAGTGATAGTCCACAATAAGTTTTAGAGGTGCAGCAGAAAAAAATCCCACTGGGGACCTGTCTGCTAACTGGGGCGTTTGGAAGCAAGTTCATCTCAACCCATGGGACCAACAACATCTCCAGATGCAGATTAGATTAAGACTCATCCAGAGTAGATTGACTCCCACTTACATGGCAATAGCAATCCCCTCTCTTTTGCTCGGAGTGTGTGTGTGTGTGTGGTCATGTCATGTCATGTGGTTTTGGATATACTTTTACAAATCTTTTGAGACTAACTCCTAATGTAATTTATGCATGCACACTAGTTAATGGCGATTGATCCTGAGCAATTGAATCAAGAAGATCAGGTCCGGCAAACAGGTATTTACGGGGTCGGGTAATCCATAGTCGGTATGAGTTTGGTTAGTACCAATAAAGTTTGTTCAAACTTTTTCCGGTAATATCTTCTTGGACCTATGCCCAACTCACCGGATATATCGTGAGTAATCCAATGTTTTTCTCGTCTTTTTTGTTCTCTCTCTCTCTCTCTCTCTCTCTATATATATATATATATATATATATATATATATATCACATACATGCAAAAACAATGCGTGTGCATGCATGCACACACACGCAGAGACACTCAAAGACAAAACAGAATACACAGGCGCAATATACGCACATCCACACCCATAAAGTAAACACACAACAACAACGAATGTGCACACACAAACACAACACATAGACGTGCACACATATAGAGACACTCATACGCAGCATAAACAACGCATACACACATGTAGGCGCCCGTAGCATTGGAGTGTTCAAGTTAGTGTATAATTATGTAAAAAAGATAAAAGAGACAACAACCCGGATAATCCCAATACTATATGCCTTTTGTTACATTAGTTCCTAAATAAAAATTTTATCCATTTTAGTCCTGGGTTACGTTGTTTGCGAGAGCGATCATTTTCAGTCCAAAAAAGTCCGTTTGTGACCCCCACACGAGGGCACAAAGGACACTTCTCTTCTCCTCTCCCCTGCCCATCTGTTTCCCTTTCCCCCAAACCTTTTGCATATATTAACCCCCTCCTCTCTTTCTCTCTCAGGCACAGGATCAACCAGCAGTAGCTACAACAATGAGATTAGATATAGGAAATGGCTACTATTACCAGCAACAACATCCCAACTTCTACCACAGAAGAAGTGTTAACAATTTCATGCCCATGTTGTGCCGAGTTTCCATGAGGGACATCAAGCTCCCTAAGGGGCACGATCGTTCTTCCTCCTTTACCGGCAACGACCCTTCATCCCCATAAATCAGCCGCGTCGGCCAGGTCAAGTGCAATAACAGACTCACTGGCTTTCCCACTTCATACAAATTCACAATCCAATGCCACCACCAAAACCCAGATCCACCACCTCAAGTACACAAAGCTGAAAAGGCTCTTTTCTGGCAAACATCTCACTACACCCACCACTAGCGTGATCGTGGCCTTCAGTGCAAGAATTACTTGAGGCAGAAGAAGGCCGAGATCTGCAAGTGATCGTAACAATGATTATGTGGAGGATCTGGTGAAGATGAGAGAAATAGATTCGCCACTGCCGGTGGTGATCAAGAAGGACGGACCGGGCGGCGGTGAAGTGAACCTACTGGGCATCGGCGGCAGCTTCCCGATTTCTCTCTCTTTGGAATAAATGCAAAAGGTCTGCGGAAAGGTGTGTTGTTTGAAGGAAAGGGAAACGGACGGGAAGGGGGGAGGTGAAGTGTTATTTGTGCCCCTCGTGTCGTAGGGTCCACAAATGGACTTTTTTGGATCGAAATGAAAAAAAGGACCACTCTAACAAACAACATAATGTTTAAGGATTAAAGTGGATAAAAATTTTGTTTAAGGATTAATGTAACAAAATGCATATAGTACAGGGACCACCCGAATTATTACCTTAAGATAAAATGATAGAATAATCAAAAGTTAAATCCCTAAGTAAACTTTACCTACGAATATGCCTATGTCCAACCTGCTTTTACTTGATCCATGCGGGTAAAAATCACCCACTATATACTGGTAGACAAAGTGAATGTTCTTTACCTAATTTTTTTTTGGCTCTGGGCCAGTAATTTTTTTATGCCTAATTCTTCTTTTGATGATCGACTCAACATATAGGCTTTGTCAGGTCAAAGACCCCTTGAGAGGCAGTAAAACCAAGGACAAACTCTTCTTCTTGAGTATAATATTGAGAATGATTTTGGACTATTATTTTTGATAATTTAAGATAATTGAACGAAGAAGGACCAGCGTGATAAGACGAAAGTTACATGAGAGATAAAGTTGTCACACAACATATATCTAATAGTTGTAAGTGATCGACACTATTGATTTTGGATCACTGATCCCTGACCACCTAATTATATATTTTTAATAAAACGTCTAACTCTCTAAACTCTTTCTTCTGGTTTGGTGATTCTTCTAAGCACAGTTTCCATCCCATAAATTGGCACAACCTTAAAGCTAGTATTATAGTGTTTTAAACCTGGGAACTCTTTGGCAAATTGGCTCTGGGCTTTCATTACATAGTTGGGAAGACTACTGGAGTCCTGATCACCCTCCTGATTCCTTATCCCTATCAGCCATGGACCTTCTAATACAACTTCTGTTTCAGACCTTATCACAAACTTTTGTTGGAACTGACAAGAACTCAACAACTTGTTTTCCCGTCCGATCATTAACCGCATTTTGGGTATTCACATTCTTTTCTCAGGTTCCCCTGATATCCCTCTTTGGCATCACGAAGCATCTACCATCTTCTTTATATCTTCTGCCTACAACTTATTTTACTTAGAGAGAGCCAAACCCTTAGAACTCCAGATCTCAAGACTTCCCAAAATTTCAGAAAGAAAACTTGAAGAGCAGTTTGGTCTTTAAACTTAACATCTAAAATTTCTTTCTTCCTCTGGCAGTTACTACTCGATATACTTCTTACCAGAAAACATCTTTGCAAAATTAGCATCACTCGGACCTCAATACTGCCCTCTATGCCAATTATCTGACGAATCGGCTGTCCATCTCTTCCTTGACTGCCCAAAAGTTACCTGTATCTTGCTTTCGATCAACAAGACCATCCCTATTTGTCCTGATATTGATACCTTTAAGAAATGACTTATTGCTTGGGTATCGATGCCAACATCCTCTCGCTTAATACATCTTCGTAATATAAAATATTATTTTTCTCTCGCCTATTTCGAATTCCTATAATATGGTGATCTTTCCAAGTATAGATCGGAAATCGGAAGACATTTTAGTCCAGCAAATCATCTGAATCGAACTTTTTGGATAGCTTACAAAAAACTTGATAAAAACTTTGAAACAATACTATTCATTCTCAGGTCTTAAGAGGAATTAATTGCTTGGAACCAACCACGAGTTTCGCCTTCTTTAAGTATCACTGTAATATAATAAGACATTAGTTCGGAATTTACATTTTCATTTTTAATACAGGCATGCCTCACCACACCATTTCCAAAGGATTTTTTTATGCTAACTCTCATAAAGAATCATTTCTCCTAGGCCTTCTTATCAGTTTATTATGGATCAATAGATTATCCTTCACCCATGTTTCATTATATACTCACAATAAACTCATTCTTTCCCGGATACAACCTCGTAGATTGTCAGACGTTGACAATTCTAGACTAATGAAAGATATTCATTTTACTCTACAAGAATATCACTTAATTCATATATGCTATTGTACAAACAATCAGATCAAGACAATTAAGGAAAGATTTTAGTAACTCTTAGCATCCACTCCGGGAGATACTATTTAAACCTCTGTTTCTTTTGAATCCATATACTGCGTACATGTAATTAGAACCCCCTAGCATGAACTTTCAATTTGGTTGTAATTAGAACCCTCTAGCATGAACTTTCAATTTGGTTGTACTATTACTTTTATCTCTTGCTTCTTATGAAAAAGGATCAATTGCACATAAAACCTTATAGTTTGAGGGTTTGTGCGCATTTCACCTTACTATTTCAATTTTAATGTGATTCACCTCTCTGTTCATCAATTGGTGCACAATTCACCAATTGACGGTCCGTAGTTGAATTTTTTGAACGCCTGTTAATCTCTTAGGAATAAAATCGTAAGTTCATTGTTTTTTCCACCCTGAGCAACCAACCACCCACGCACCCAAAGAGCAACCAACCACCCCCATTAACCCCTCATTTCTCTCTCCCTCTCTACACATACAACAAACACCAGCCATCGAACCACAACCAATCTTCACTTTGGTCATGTCCTTCACTCTCACAACCATCCCAACCTCGCCCAAGGCTTTGACTTCCTCGGCTACGTGGTCGATTGCCTCGCACGTCTCAGTTAGTGTCGATCGCCACGTCCACCGCAGTGGGATCTCCATCGACAATATCACCGGTGATGTAGAAGTTTTCGGCGCTGACAGTGGCTCCGCAGGGGGTTGGACGACTCTGTGATGGAGGAAGACAGGACGGCGCTGCGGTGGTGGAGTTTGGACGGCGCTGCAGTGGTGGAGTTTGAACAGTGCTAGTGCTATTGGGGGTTTGAAGGGTTGACGTTGGGGGGTGTTGGATGAATCTATGATGGAAGAGGGTTGGATAGCGATGTGGTGGTAAGGTTCTGACGACGAAGCGGTGGTTTGTTTGGGCGGCGCTGGCGCCGTTGGTGGTTTGTAGGGCTGGCGCCGCTGGGGGTTCGAATGGCAGTGTCTGAACCATGGCCCTTTTCCATTGGGCTTTGGATTTTGACAGTAAAGAATGTGTTGGGCAGTGGTGATATGGTTTGCACAGGTGGATGGTTTTGATTAGGTCAACATTTTTTGAGGTGGACTTGTGGTTGCCAAGGTGGATCAGAGGATTGAAGTCACGAATTTGCCCTTGAAAAATTGACGGGCATTCAAGAAATTGGGCTTCAGCCCCGTCAATTGGTAAATAAAGCACCAATTAATAAACAGTGAGGTAAATTGCGTCAAAATTGAAATAGTAAAGTAAAATGCACACAAATCTTTACACTATAAGATTTTATGTGTAATTAATCCTATGAAAAATAGTTTGTCTACTCTTGTATTTATGATAGAAACCTATATATATATATATATATATATATATATATATATATATATATATATATATATATATATATATATATATATGTCATTAGTCTCGTGTTTAAACTTAAAAAAATAAGAAATAACAGCGGTAAGTTGCAACAAAACATGCTCCATACAATTTGTTTTTATCTGTATGACTTGTAAAAAATGATCAATCAATTGTGTTCTAAACTAGCATAAAACACAAGCCACATGGTGACACTTGCAGCCTCGGATGGTCAGCAAGTCGCAACCTTGACTTTGCTAAATTAATCATTTTGTTTGCAATTTGGCACCAACGCCATCGAGCGCCCCAGGCATGCAGTCGTCCCTGGAGTGGGGAGCATCATCGACCGCAAGGTAGTTTGATGGTCCCATATCCCGTACTGCCACCTTCATACTCCTTTTTTTTTCTTCTTCCGATTCAATATTTCATAATTTTGAATCATCGGTTCCAACTGTTTAGAATCATTAAGATTAGAAGAAATTAAAACGGTAGGAAAAAGGTTAAGAAAGGTAAAAGTTTATAATATAAGTATTCATCGTTCCTCCTGGTAGTCAGCACTATTATCACAAAATCACCTAATATTTTTTACTTTCTTTACCTTACCCACATACAGTTATTACTGACTAATGGCTCATGATCATTTGTTTTCTAACTCATTATCTTTACGCCTCGCAAATTTCTTTTTTGTTGTTGATAAAAGTTACATCAGCGGTACCGTAACGCAGATTCATCTCTAATGCCATACAATAGAGGCTTTAGCGGCGAATTATACAAGTGAAGTTCTTAAATCACATTCCTCTCCTTCCACACACAACCACTGTACCATTAATCCAAATCCACAGCATGTGGCAAAGGAAGGGGTAGATGAAACAGCTGAACTGCCCTGTTTCCGTTTGTACCATCCATGGACGGAACTGTCCTGCTAACCCCAGAAAGTCCAAAATGAACGAATCTTGAAACGCATTGGCTGTAACTGTGACATTAATAGCATGGGTAAAGGTGCACGGAATTACTCAGAGGTCTTCTAGTTTACCGTGCTGTGTGCAGTAAAAACTGGAAAGCAATTCCAATATACCACTAGAAAACAATTGAGTAGGCATTGAAAGCATTCAACAGAGTATACGCTTTTATAAATTGGCGAAGTGTGTCCTGTACGTAGTCACAGAAGTAACAGCCACCCAGTTGCAGTAGCATGAGAGAGTGACATCTCTCTCTTTGCTTTCCTTATTTCAAGTTTACTCCCTCTCTCTCTCTCTCTCTCTCTCTCTCTCTCTCTCTCACCGTGGACAGACGATATACAGTACATTCAACAGCACACTCCCTGGCTCCCTGCGCTCCACTGAACTGAGACTCACGTATATATGAGCTCACCTTTCACAGTTGTGGCCAAACAAACGCGCTCCAAAACCCTAGAAGGCCCACCCCACCTCCTTCTCCTCCAATTTTCTCTCTCATCTTTCCTCTCCAGAACCCTTAAAGCTTACCTCATTTTACCCATTCCCAAACAAATCCGGGAAAAAGAAAACTACCCAGTTCCGAGCACAAGTAGTCCCACTCAAACTCACACTTCCCCTGTATACTGTGTGTAACCCCAGAACCCAACGCTCAAACCCACCTTGTTTTACCCATTTGCAAACAAACCCAGGAAAAACTTAACCACTTTCAAACACAAACAAGCACACACGCTCCCCCCTGTGCTGTGCGTAACACTGTAACCCCAAAGCCACCTCCTTTCACCCATTTCCAACCAAACCCAGAAACCCACATCCGCCATCTATCTCTAGTATCCAATCTCAACACAAGGAAGAAAAAGCGCATACAGCCGCAAACGTTTGCCGTGTCTCTATGCATTGATGAGTTGGGTCTGCAGAGACATAGCGGGGGTGCTGGTACAATGGGCTGTCTCATCTCTCAGCTGGTGGCGAAGTTTGCCTTCTTCCCGCCGTCGCCGGCGACGTACGAACTGAAGCGGCGGGACGACGGCTGCTTTGCCGCCGTCTCCGCCGCGCCGCCGCAGTCCACGCCGATCCCGTACGGCGAGGACGGCTCTGCTCTCGACGTGCTGTACTTGGACACCAAGAGGGGCAACAAGATCGTGGCTTTCTATTTGAAGAACCCCTACGCGAGGCTCACTTTGCTGTACTCGCATGGCAATGCTGCTGATCTGGGCCAGCTCTACGACCTGTTTGTTCAGCTCAAGGCCAATCTCAGAGTTAATCTCATGGGGTCTCTGCTTAATCCGCTTTAAATCTTGATTTGGATGAATGTGTGTGTACGCTTCATATAAGGTTTTTGTTTGTCTACAATTACTTTTCTTTTATAAGGCTTGTTCTGAGTGGTATTCTTGATTATGAAAGATCTTATATTTAATGTTTTCCATTGTAAGGTTTGCTACAAATCTTGGTAAAGATTTGCATTTGACTTTCCCCCCATATTATTTCACTACAAACCTTAGTTTATAGGGGTTGCATTAGGTTTTTTTTTTGTTGGGGCCTTTGTTCACTGCAAATCTTAGTTCAAGTGTGTTTGGAGCTTGTTTTTAATTTGTGAGATATCCATATGTCTCTATCATGGGGTTGGCGGCAGATGTCACTATTTTTCCATTTTGCTTGTCAAGAAAATGGTCTTTAAAGCTTTCAAAACTTCTTTTTCGAAAAGTCTTTATTCTGGTCTTTGTTCCATTAGATCTGTATTCTCTCATGACTCTGTTTCATTTTCCATTTGACGGCGGGTTCTTGTTAATTGTTTAGTGGGGTATTTGGTTTTAGTTATCAAAAACGTAAGCGAAAGTTGTTTGGCGTTTTCAGTTCTCTTGTTGTTACCGACTGAGTTCAGTCCACTTTTTCATGTTTCTCATTGTTTTTGTTGATAAAGTGATCAATTTTCCCTAAAAGAGGGGGAAAAGGGGGAGAAAAAGATGGATTTTAGTGGTGTGTGCTTATCTCTTGGGGGTTTGTGCCGTTGGGTAAAATTGTGAGATTTATCTCTTTTGCATTCACCTTTAAATATGCTTTCGGTTGTCATTTCAGATACAGTTATTCTGAAAATGCCTTTCTTTTCCAGTTCGCTGTACTAAGTTTGTGCTAATTTCGCTACTTTGTGACATTGGTCAATTTCTGCTGTTTGCTTCTACCTTGAATTATCTTAACTGGACATCATTTTGAACTTTCCCATCTCAATTTTCCTTGTGCAGATATGACTATTCTGGGTATGGAGCCTCTACTGGGAAGGTAAGATATCGATTACTCGCAGTTGACACTTTTCGAATATCTGTTTCTACCCCCACGATGCTACGGAGATCCATGTTATGGAGATCATGTTCAATTAGAACCAGGCTACTTTATGAGTAGTGCAATAATGGGGCTGGAATCTGCCATGTAATCTTTCTTATTGTGTAAATATGACTGAGTTCGTTCTTATAACCACTTGAGCTTATGAGCAATTACAAAAGTTTGTACAGTACTATGGCATCTAGTTGTCATCAAGGAAATGGCCTGGAGTATATATATTTTTGATTAAGTCCAACAAAAATCTTGGGTATATTTTCAGTTGTTCTTAGTGAAAATGATTATGTCACGTGTTTCATGAGCACTCTTGGGCAGGCTTATTAGTTGCATGTTTTATTTTTCTGGTTAATGGCCTCGAATTCTGTTGTTCTGGAATGCTCACAGATTATCATTTTCGTAATTGCTGCAAGGGATATATGATATCTTCTCTGTGTTCTCCAGCCAAGTGAATTGAATACGTATTCGGACATAGAGGCAGTGTACGAATGTCTTCAGACTGAATATGGAGTTAGCCAGGAAGACTTGATTTTGTATGGACAGTCAGTCGGAAGTGGACCAACTCTACACCTGGCAGCTCAACTGCCAAGACTGAGAGGCGTAGTTCTGCACAGTGCCATTCTTTCTGGCCTTCGTGTGGTCTGTCGTGTGAAGTGCACGCTTTGCTTTGACATGTATAAGGTGAGTTGCTGTCTTGCCTTCCTTTTATTGTCCGAGGGATTTCGAAAACAGAAGTAAAAGATATAGAACTGATTGCATTGTGATACATTAAGTTTGATGTTCCAGCTTGAGTGATATATCACGCGACCAACATGGACCAATGATACGTTGACATCAATTTAGCTATAAGAGAACTGATTGCAGCTCCTACGTTAAGTTTGCTCATATTGGCTTGAGTGATAAATCTTGCGATTGTATTATCGTCAATTAAGCCAGTGGAATAACCATGTCATTTTTTCGATAGAATATACCTGCTTAGTTAAATAGATTAGGGGACATATCTGAGATTCTGAGTATATCGCATTTGTTCAAACATTCCACTAAGTTTCAGGTCAGTGCTGTATTATTGTACCTTTTAAGCTGGCATTTTGGTATCACTTAGCTTTTTGTAAGAATTGTTTTCCTTATTAGAGCTCTGCCAGTTCAAGTAAATAACTTTCTTTCTGTAAAATGCAGAATGTTAACAAGATTCGAAAGGTGAAGTGCCCCGTACTAGTTATACATGTAAGTAGTCCTTGACGTCATTAGTTTTGAAAAGTCCAATAACTTTTGCCCGCTCATTTTTGTTGACATTATAAAGTAGAATATACAACTTCATATTTTTGAGAAATCGGTGTCTTCATCAAAATATTATCCTTCCACTAACATGACATGGGAGTACTTAAATATTTGTGCAGCTTCTTGTCCCTAGCTTGAGATATTTTTTCTATCCCTGAAATCAGGGGGAAATCAATTCTAAGAGCTGCTTTTATCAGTTTTGTTTTCTTTGCTTTGTGTGATTAACGATACCTATGCTGAGATGCTTGCTTGTTGACTGTTGTAACTGTTGGGTTCCATGTTCCTGTATCTGAAGTCGTTTTATAAACCACAAAATGTGTGTAATGTGCCCCATCGTAAAAAAGGGACATGTACAAGTATAAGACAGACACATTTCGCTTGTCTCTGAAACAAACAGAGATTGGGTGCCTTAACACTTGTCATGGTGAATCTGGTAAAAATTATAGACTCTTTTAGTCTAGAGTTTTCACATACTGGTGAAGGGTGAATAGGCAATTTGTGTAGCTAATCCCACAGAAGTTTCGCAGACTGGGAATATATGTTTGGCTGGAAGTTGGAATTCTTTGTTGGTTCTTTCAGACAATTGGAAATTCAGAATTTGTCAGAGTTTTTGTGGGTAAAATGGATTTTGGGTTCTCCTAGGTTTGCAATTCTAAATAATTCTCTTCCTTTCTGATGCTTTTTCAGAGTTGGTCTCACTGATATTAGATGTTAAATACCAATATCTGTCATTGTTACAGATTGATTAATTGTTATTTTAATGTCATTTGAGGTTACTAGAAACTAACTCAAATTGATTGAATCATTGTTCTCCTAAATCTTTGTGCAAAGTCAATGTGGATAATCTTAGATTGAGGAAGGATAACTTAGAACTTCGGGGGGGGGGGGGGGAGGTATTTGTATGTCACTACTAGCAAGTTGCCTGTGGCTTAGACGACATGATATAGTTTTTGGTTCATAAAGTTCAAAGTCAGGTTCTCTGCATCTTGATTCAGTTGTTGGTGAAGATGTGGGCTGCTGCCCACCAGCAAACAAACTCGTACAAGAGAGGACAACAATAATCATCTGCCTTTTATGCCATCGGTCCGTAAACTGTGAAGCAGAGGCGAGAAGGACGAATCTGTAGGTTGCCTGCCTATATCTGTGCAGATCAGGGGCATAGGCCAGCGTGGTTCATGTCCTCTATTCATGAATGGATATAATGCAGTTGTTTGCTTAATCTACTCTCATAACTGAACTAGTTTTTGCCAAAGCAATGTCTTGCTGTTGGAAGTTGCTCAACTTGCTTCCAACAGTTGTACATTACTTTGGCATGAGCTATTTGAGCTTTAGCAGTAGAGTAACATACTAAATCTTAACAAAAATATGTCAGATAAGAAAATTATCGTTGATAATATCAATATATACACGACCATGATGACATAAATAATTCTTCTGTGCAACAGCCACTGCCCATATTTTACAATCTTTCATTTTGACTTTGCACAAAGTTTTAGGATAGCTAATTTTGAATTTAACCCTCATTAATGATTGTCGAGTACTTCATTCTTGTACTTGCTATGTGAACGAAGGTATAAGCACACACTTTTTGATATTGCCAATATGGAAATTCTTTTGGGACACTCCAACAAGAAGTGAGGTCAATGAGCAAATATACTGTGTTCATGAGGCCATTGAAGGATCGTTTGTATTGTTGAAAAATTGTGGATGAGCTGGTCACTTATCCTATGTGGTTCGGAGGAAAAGAATACTATTGGTGCTTATATGCAATACTTAAAGAATGCAAAGCGTCAAGGGGTGGTGGGGTTCACCAAAAGGTACAGGCACGGTCTCTACCAGGTCCCCTGTGAGACGCGCTTGAGCCAACAGAAAAACTAGGGATTATACACACAGGTGAACCTGAGGCTTGCAGTTGATAGCAGTAAATCCTTGGGTTTTTGAAGATTGCATGCTTGTCGGTCAATTGTACCATATCAATAATATGGGAGACTATCCTACGTATGTGCAAAGCCTATGAATCTTGGCAAAGTTGCGAAATGTACGATGGTACTGCGTGTTTGCGTGGGGTAATTGCTGTATTGCAGATTTAAGCAGAAAAAGAGCGAGACGTGCTTGAGGATTTTGAAGAACTTGTACGTTGTAGAATTAAAAGATGAGACTCCTAATGTACAGACTGACTTCTGAAATGAGAGGATTGACGAGATTCTCACATATATTGCTATTAGTGCAAGGTTGTGACCTTGTTCCTGCAAGAAAGAGACATATTAACTCTAGTTTTAAAAGAGATCTTGATGGGGCCTGCCCTTGGGTGGCCTCAGCACTCACCGGAGAATTCTTGCTCTGGGGCCTTGGAGTTGCCTTTAAATAAGGGGGGTCCTCCAGGAGGATTGTGCCTTGAAGAACTTGTGCACTCGAGGGGCTTCTACTGTAACCTTGCCTCTATTGGAGGTAAAGAGCTTCTTCTCAGTAGGTTCAGGTCTACATGATTGAGCTAATGACCTGGTTGTGATGGAGTACGGGGTCATGGAGTAGGGGTTTGGGACATAACATTTTCCCCTATTTCAAAGAGAAGGGGGGTTGGGGGGGGGGGGGGGGTGCTATTTTAGCCTGGGAAACTTATAGGGCCATGGTTGAAATTTTGTCAATTTGTTAACAGTTTGGTGAGCTTTGTCAGAGAAATCCATAGGCGAAAGTGGGTGATCGACGTCCGGCGTGGCGTACAAGTCCAGTGTGGTCTCATTCATTTATGGATTCTATGATGGAGCTCACCTGACTGTTGTAAAAAACTTCTTTGGCCCTAAAACCCACCCTTCGCACATGCTGATAGCTGTTTCTTGGCCATAGTAGCTATCCTGCGAAGTAAGATTTCTTGAGATTAACAAAGTGGTCTATACTTGGTGGTTCCACCAGTTAGTGTGGTCATGACCACGTTACAGAACAGTTCTTGATTTTATGTTTTCTGATGCTTTTCCTTCCTAAAGTTATAGCTGATTTTTTGGGTTCACTATCCATTGGATATTTCTAATATATTTTGTTAGAGCTATCTATTGCACCCTACCGGATACATACATGTACCTTTCAGTATCGTCCAAGTTTCTTGAATAGTTCATGTTTCTCTTTGCATCCATACATCTACAGGAATTTTTAATGAACCATTATCACTGTAACAGGTTTCTAGAATTCTCTATATCCTTGTATGAATAGGCATCTTAGCAAGTCCCCAAAGGTATCCAGAAAAGTATATTCTCTCAAGTCTTATATGCTCATTATCTTGTACAAAGTTCTTCTCAATCTTGGTGGTGTTAATTTGTTTGGTTTATTTGTCTTCAATATTTAGTATCGATCTTGTCTAGTGTAACTATCAGTGTTGCACTATTTTTTCTGCTCATTCCCGTTAGTACCTAGGCTTAACCTGGTTTGGTGATCAATCCTTTCACAGGGTACAGAAGATGATGTAGTAAACTGGTTTCACGGTAATGGACTATGGAAAATGGCTAGAGATCCGTATGAGCCCTTGTGGATCAAAGGAGGTGGTCACTGCAACTTGGAGCTTTACCCAGATTACATCAGGCATCTTTGCAGGTTCATCCAAGAAATGGAAAACATGACCACGAAAATCCGTCTCAGAAAGATCAAGCAGAGTCTCCGTTTACAAAAGAAATCAGCAGTTTGTTCCAATAGGTGCTGTAAAATTAAACTATCGCGACCCAAATGCTGCCAGTGTTGTCCAAAACCTAGTTGTGCTAAGTGTTTTTGGCTGCCAAAATGCCCAGAATGGCGACCCAGATGCCCAGAATGGCGACCAAGTTGCCCCAAGTGGCAGTTCAAATGCCCAGAATGTTTGAGACCTGGCTGCATGAAATGTTCATTTGAATGCCAGTGCTTTAATTGTTCGTGCCGGTCCATAAACTGTTCGTGCTGGTGATAATATAAGGTGGGTATACATATTGGTTTGGATGAAAGGAAAGAGTAGAGCTCTTTTGTTTGTAAAGATTGCTGAACTTGCTAGCTAACACCGCTCTTAAAATGTGTGCAGTAGTGTGCAAACACTTGAATTAGTTCTTAAGAATTTAAAGCTATACAATTTGATTTTATTCTTCATTGATAGTTGTGTATTAATGGCCTTCTCAAACGAGTTCAGCCTGTGAGTTCTTACTTTGTACTGCATCTTTTCACTTTTGAACCAGTGTGTTCTGTTTCACAGATCATTTAGGTGTACTACTCTCATAAATGCCGTCATAAGAAACTATTGGAGCCTGTTTGGAATGAGGTACTTCAATTGGGCATTTTAAGTGACTTTCTCTAAAAAGTTGATTCTCTGGCTTCTCTCTACAATCTAGCTTTCCACAGCTAAGCCTCCATTGCCGCCCCACCGTGCGTTAAAGCGCATAGGGCGGCGGCCTGATTCCAGCCTAGCCTAAGATATGTGTTCCTTCTCTTTGTGTGTTGGGTTCTTTGAAGTTTGGCTACTATAGTGGCTGGGGACGGATGGAGGTGGATGGAGGGTGGACGATGGGGATAACGGCGGTGCGGTGGGGGGCCATTTACCTTGGCCTGAGCCGATCTATATAGATATGGATTATTTTCTTGATTTACTAGATCGTTTGGATTGAAATTGATGTGGCTGGAATTTCACCGGCGGTGGCCGGAATCTTGCCGGCAGAGTGCGGATCACTAACAGGCTGTGGTTGATCGTGTTCAATGATATGCTTGATTGACGACGTTGTCATTGCTAGGGTTAATTTCTTCAAATCTGACAGTGGCCCGATTTCCATCGGTTGCGACAGAATTTTTTCGACAGTAATGCGGGCTCAACTCAATAACAAGTTGGGGGGGGGGGGGGGGGTGTTGTTGAACTTTGTGGTTATTGGGGTTTGGTGTGGTACAACGGGTTGTCCTCGGGGGTGAGGGGGGGGGGGATAGGGCCTCGGGGGGCTTAGGGGTTTGGGCGTGTGTGTGTGTTGGGGGGATGGGGCCTTGGGAGGGGGGGTGAGGAGTAATGGGGGTAACTTGCCATAGGAGTACTTAGGGGGGGGGGGGGGGGAATACAGTCTGGCTTAGCCGATTGTGATTGTTCGTTGGCTGCTTGGGTTTTTCGGTTGTCGTGTTTTGGGGTGGCAATGTCGGTGAAATATTGTGAAATATCGTGACCCATGCAAGGTTTACGGCCTCCTTATTTGCGTTGTGATCCATTTGGTTATCGAGTACACATTTGATTTTCGTATGGCTCCGGTTGACTTCCTCATTGTAATCTTTGTGCTTTTATATTTTGTTTGTATTTGTTTTTTTAGGTATTGTTCATAACCTGTAGGCCATTGCATGTTACTTTAAGTTAGGCTGAAGTGTAAGATATACTCTGTTTCAGTTTAATTATAATATGTTTCCGACTTATAGGTTAGTTGTTAATTTCCTTGTATACACAGAGTCACGAAAAATGTCGTGACCTTTTCAGCCGCTTGGCAAACTCTTGTAATCGCTACAAACGTACTTTATTATCAATGTTATTCTCATCTTTATCAAAAAATAAAATAAAATTTGGGCATTTCACTTTGGTTAAGGATTTGGAAGTACCTATAATGAAATTTACTTTCTGGGATTGGGTAGTGCAAAAGTGATTTTGTGAAAGGTTTGGGATTTGGGAAGTGAATTTGTGAAATTTTAGGTTGGATTAGGGAGGTAACTTGTATGTTAGTTTTTTTTCAAAGTTAGAGGATTCACAGTTCAAGCCTACTTTTGTGCTACTTCTTTTAACTTTTTCACCCTTTGTTCAAACCCCTCTCTCTCTCTCTCTCTCTCTCATATATATATATATATGGAGCTGATTCGTTAAAAGCGCTAGCAAAATGGGTTAAGTTGATATCGCGATCTGGCCATCCACGCGCGATCCATGGACGGTTCAGATCTGATTAATTTTTTGACATGTTTGATGTCTGCTACATTATGTAGCGGACAGTTTTTTGACAAAAATACCTTCCAGCTCCATCCGCTACATTATGTAGCGGACAGTTTTTTTTGACATAAATACCCTCCAGCTCCATTCGCTACATTGTGTAGCGGACAAAGGCGGTACTTTTTTACTGACTCTTTTTCTCTCCTGACATTCTTTCCTTTCTCTCATCATTTTTTTCTTTTTCTCTCTCCTTCTCTTATTAATTTTCTGGCTCTCTCTCTCTCTCTCCCTCCATCCCTTCCCTTTGTCTCTCTCTTTCTCTCTCTCCTATCTCTTTGAAATACATATGGATATAGCTTTTTTCTTATTTTGATCCTTCTCATCTGAGTAGTTAAAAAGAAGAAATGAGGTCAAAAAGTGGAAGGAAACAGAGGTTGTGCTCCCCTGTATAGTTAAGTCCACTGATGGAAGGCCCAGACATGGAAACGCAAGACTATCTAAGAGGTAGCTTGAAAAATGAGAGTTCATGAGAAGTCATACGGGAATGGTTCATGGTCAAATGGGTTCCAACATGCTAGCCATAATTTTTCAAGATTGGGGTCAAATGGGTTTTGAAATCTCAAGAACTGTAAGCTCTTACTCGAGATACAGGGTCACTGGTTCATTACATGACTTAAGACAAAAAGAGAAAGACAAGGCCTGATTCATTCTATGAGAGAAAGAAATAGGTATCCATCATCCGCTACATTATGTAGCGGATGGGGTACTGAGCCATTTTTCAAAAACTGAAAGCGAAAGAAGGCCAAAAATGCAAACGTGCTGTCAATTCTTGGATTTCTCTGTCAAGAATACACCAAGAATCAAAGAAAGAGAGCAGTAAAAGAGAAGTCCACTGGCTGTCTCATATAATAAAGGATCTTCTTCATCCAGTGCTTTCGACCACCTCCAAATCGCTCTCCTCCAATCATCATGAAACCAAACATCCCTCAGCGACCGCTGCTGCACGAACTGCGGCGGCGACTGGTTGAGCAACCTGCCCCACGAGATCCTCTGCCACATACTCTCCTTTTTACCCACCAAAAACGCCGTCGCCACAACCATCCTCTCGTCGCGCTACTCGAGCCTCTGGTCCTACATCCCAGTGCTCGATTTCCACTACCAGCCCCACCTTCACAACCCGTAAAAGTTCGTGGAGTTCGTCAACAAGGTGCTCGCCGGCAACAGGTCCCCCAGCATCGACACGTTCAAGCTTAGCTTTGAAAACTGCACTAATTTGGAACCCATATCCAGTGTCAACCGCTAGATCGAAGCCGTAATCAAACGAAGCTTCGTCAAAATGGAGCTGAGTGTGTTCGCCAATCACGTCGTCAATGGGGACGAGTGTTCTGGGGAATTCTGGTTCAAGATCGTCTCGCTGGGTCTGAAGAAGTTGTATTTCGTGCTACGGGTGATGGATGACAGCCCATATTACGACTTGGATTTCAAGATTGTGATTGATGCACTGCACCTTGAGTACCTTTGCGTCGAGAGGGACAACAGTTATGCGTGGAAGTAGAACTGTAGGACTATTAGATTCTGATGGTAGAACAAGACAATGCAAGAAGAAAGAGAACACACTGTAGAGAGAGAGAGAGAGAGAGAGAGAGAGTCAGAAAATTAATAAGAGAAGGAGAGAGAAAGAGAAAAAAAATGATGAGAGAAAGGAAAGAATGTCAGGAGAGAAAAAGAGTCAGAAAAAAAAGTACCGCCTCTGTCCGCTACACAATGTAGCGGATGGAGCTGGAGGGTATTTATGTCAAAAAACTGTCTGCTACATAATGTAGCGGACATCAAACATGTCAGAAAATTAATCAGACAAAGGAGAAAGAAAAAGTCAGAAAAAAATGTACTGCCTCTGTTCGCTACATAATATAACGGATGGAGTTGGAGGGTATTTTTATCAAAAAATTATCCGCTTCATAATGTAGCAGACGTACTTAAAAAAACGCAAAAAAAAGATCTGAACCGTCCACAGATCGCGCGTGGACGGCCAAATCGCGCTAGCAGCTTAACCCATTTTGCTAGCGCTCTTAACGGATCAGCTCTCATATATATATATATATATATATATATATATATATATATATATATATATATATATATATATATATATATATATATATATATATATATATCTGGTCGTCCATTTTGAAAGGATGGACGGCCCAGTTCTTTTTTTTTTTAAAAAAGTTTGTCAGCCATCCGCTACATAATGTAGTAGACATAATTTTTTACCAAGTTACTCCTCCCATGTCCTCCGCTAATACTGTTTAGTGGACAACTTTTTGACCCTGACAATTGTCAGACAAAAAGTAGTCCGCTACACTTGTAGCGGATGACTTTTTGACACATGTCACATCAGTCCTATCCCCAAGACTGTTACTTTGTCATTATCCCCACTATCCACTACATTATATAGCGGACAATCTTTACTGTCCGCTATACTTTGTTGTGGACGGTCCATATATATACAAAAACCTAACTTATAAACTCTTATCTATTCTTTCTTCTCACAATTTTTTTCAGCGGCGTTGGCATGCAGATCTGCGCAATTTCTTTTCAAGAAATCCTTTAATCGTCTAATTAATCACGTAAGTTCACAAACTAATTTTTTATTTATTCATAATCTAGAGTTGTGATGAGTATTGCATTTTATGCATGATTTTGATTATGTATTGAGCATTTGCTAGATTTAGTAATTATATATATATATATATATATATATATATATATATATATATATATATATATATATGCATTGAGCATGTGAACTTATGTGACCATGTGCTAGCATTGTGTGTATTATGCATGTGTTAGCATTGGTAATTCACGAGCGTTTGATAAATGCTTCTGAACTTGACGTTTTTTCATAATTTCAGTTGCAAAAAATGAACTTTAACACTAGACCAAAAGATCCCTCCGTATTATACGACCAAGCAAACCATATTAGTATACTCATATGGGATGGTGGAGTAAGATACTTATTTTAGCAACTTTCTTATTCTCACGAACATTGTATACCATTTGCTTTGCTTAAATTGTATTTATTAATTCGTAGGAAAGAGCACTTCTCAACAAAGTAGAAGTATCCGATAATTTTGTCTTTGGAAATTGAACAAATACCATAAAAAATTACTACGTGGAATTGGGTTTGGTGTTTTCACGCATGGGCAAATCTTTCAACAACT
This sequence comes from Escallonia herrerae, assembly GCA_033070095.1. NCBI lineage: Eukaryota > Viridiplantae > Streptophyta > Magnoliopsida > Escalloniales > Escalloniaceae > Escallonia > Escallonia herrerae. Next base: position 130,065 of record JAVXUP010000985.1, on the reverse strand, counting down.
TGATCGAAACTTAATAGGTGCCCCTGTTGAAAGGTGAAGAAGTGAAACGAATACGTTTTACTTCTCTTTTGGAGAGATGAAAATTATCCTAGAAGATGTAGGGTTTATCTTAGGGTTATTGGTGACGGGGCGGCCGGTAATTGCTCCTTCGTCGGAAGTATAGAATAAAAGAGCTGCTAGGGACTTCTTTAGACAGATACCTGAAGATCAATTTAGCACTGGTGGGATAAAGCTGAATGGTTGCTAGATACCTACAAGGTCCTGCCAAAAAACTACACAGATGAGATGCTTGTGCTGTATACACAGGCTTTTCTCTTGTGGGTGATGGGGGCAATTCTATTCCTAACGACGTTGAAGAATACAGTCATCGTTAAATATTTACCGTTATTGGGTAACCTGCAAGAGGTTGGGGAGTATGCCTGGGGTGCAGCAACTCTTGCGTACCTATACCGAGCATTGCACAAGGCAACGAGGCCCGACTTTAAAGCTATATGTGCATGTCTCTAGCTATTGCAGGGATATCATATAAATCTTGATTACATTATCGATGTCTTTTTATTAGTCGGTGGACAATAAATTTTGACGATACTACATATAATTTTTCTTTATTCTCAGGTGTGGTCTTATGAACACATTGCTACCGGTGCACCCAATCGTAGGGATGGAATAGATAATGTCTAGCCTCGGTTGTGCGCTTGGAAGTACTGCAGGAAGTTGAGCTACTACTCTCGGAGATATGATCCCCATCACAACATTACGCTCTATCAGGGGGAGTTCGACTCGCTATCTCCAGGCGAAATGTGTTGGGCACCGTACAAGTGTTTGGAAAGACGGGTGGCAAAGTCGTTCGTCTTCATGCTCTCCGGGTTGTAACGCACACCCCTGACCCACTTCGAGGTTGCGGAGTGGCAGCTACCTGATCGTGCAATGCGCCATTTTGACTGTCTGCAGGGGTTGCCAGTCGATGCCTTAGATATGATAATTAATAGGAATCCATTGGGTGTCGGACAGTTTGGCAAGGTGAATGCACACGAATGTGTGTGCATGAGAAATTGAAGTTTGGAGTTCTTGGCAGGACATGCTGAAGGCCATTGTGTCGGAGCCTGACCCCGTGATCAGCATCGAGCAGTACAACGACTGGTACTACCGCATCACCTAGAAGAGGGTAGCCCTAATAAGGTTTGACCGAGGGCAGAAATACCACCCTAGGGGTCAGATCAATGAGCGTAGGGCATACGATCTCGTAAGTTGCCTAACCAATTATTTTAATTGGACTTAATGATTCTTGTTTTACATTCAATCTCGTATATTTTGTGGTTATGCTTATTATCTCTTTGGATGTAAGTTAATGCCTCACCTGCCTTCTTCCGGAAGCTGAGTGAGCAGAAGGATCTGGTGGATGCCATGGGATTGGAACTTCGCCAACAGGCTGATGCATTGCCCAAGGCTGCGGGGAGTTTGTGCGCCATGATATGGGACGTCTTTCAGGCGTCAGCCTGGGTATGGACTATTCAGGCTGGTAGCCTTCCTATGTGAGCGAGGGATACGGTGATCCTTCGGGGCAAACATCGGGGGTGAGCGAGAGAGCTGGTGGTCCCTCCATAGCGGGACAGGCTCAAGCACCATGGGACGATTACAGTGTCCCCTCGTTTTCTTTATTTCCGGACTCGAAACCACTACCCCTCTCTCAGAGTCAAGTCACACAAGACTGGCATTTCGCAAACATCAATCTCTCCGAGTCAATGCCCATCGTCTCGTGGGTGGGACATTTTGGCCCCTCCGGAGGGCAATATTAGTCGGCCGACCCCCATTGCGGGCAATATCCCCTGGTTGACCCCCCCGCTTATCGCAAAGGGCATCCGTTGAAGCCTCTACAGCAGGCAAAATCCTAGCAAATCCACCGACGTTACTTTAGGCCTCTTAGAACAAAGCGTCATATAGTGTGGATTGCCTGAATGACGTGGATTACAATTGCTCATGGGACAAAATGTCCTCCCTAGCTCCGGGGGCTTGGTTGAGCGACAGTGTGATCTCTGCATATGTAGAGATTCTGAGGCTAAGGAGTCAGGACACCCGCAATGAGTATTTGCGTGCTTTTTTTATGGATGCATTTTTTCATGGCATTCTCGTAGGTGAATGGTAGGCTTGGGTCCAACGGAGGAGGAAGAAAACCTTGAAACAGTGGGAATAGTCTGATGCGCTCCTTGCATTTCTTAATAGGGATAGTCCGGTGAGCGCCCGTGATGCAGACGTGTTCCTAATGCCATTTTGCAGTAATAGCAACCACTGGTACTTGGTTTGCTATGAACCAACTCAGAAGGTCGTATCAGTCCTCTACAGTCTTCACGACGATACCAAAGATATGCCCGTGTAAGCAGCTTTTCAAATATCAATTAGATGCTATGGTAATCTTACGATTGTTGTTTAATGCTTATAATAATTTGAGTATTGTTAATGTTAACTCGTAGCTTATGCCTTTTTTTTTATTTCTCCACAGAATCTATTATGTGTCATGGTCCACTCTCTCTGTGAACTATAAGTACCACCGAGGCCGCAGCTCAAAGTTCGAGTGAAGAGGAAGAGGCAAGCAGGCTAATACCTCAGACTACGGCGTCTTCATATGCATGTACATGGACTATATTTGTCGGGGTGAGAGCCTCAAGGCAGCAGTCTGGAGCAAAGCAGAAGTAGAAGCCTTTAGATATAGAATAGCTTGGCAAATTTATAGAGACCAACCTAGAACAGTTAGGTTTATTCTACATTTGTCTAACGATGAGAATCCGGCTTAAGATGAGGCCCAATGATAACTTCTTGTAAACGATTATTTTTAAGACAACAATTTTATTTAAAATACCAATTTAATCGAAGTTCGATTGAGACATGTATTGTGGTGTGGTGGTTTATTTGTGTGTTGTGGATTTTTGGCCCTTGTTGAGATAGGTTTGATGGTGGTAAGAAAATGTTATGGTGTGGTTTTTTTGCCTTCATTAAGACAGGCTGATGGTGGGACAGAAAATAAAGGTAATGTCCTTACAGCTATACTAATACATCGTCTGCTACATTATGTAGCGGACGGTCTAAACCTCCTAAATAAACTAAATGTTGAAGACTGGTGTTTCTGTTAGGCCATCCGCTACATAGTGAAGCGGACAGTCTAAAGAACTAAAAAAACTGTTGAAGACTGATGTTTATGTTAGGACGTCCGCTACATAGTGTAATGGATAGTCTAAAGAATAAATAAAAAAATAAAGAATAAAAAAAAAACTAAATGTAGAATACTGATGTTTCTGTTAGGCCGTCCGCTACATAGTGTAGCAGAACAAAAAAAATCAAGTGTTGAAGAGTGATGTTTCTGTTAGGCCGTCCGCTACATAGCGTAATGGATAGTCTAAAGAATAAAAAAAAACTAAGTGTTGAAGACTGATGTTTCTGTTAGGCCGTCCGCAACATAGTCTAGCGGACAATCTAAAGAACCAAAAAACTTTTTTAAAAAATCTAACTGTTGAAGTCTAATGTTTGGTGCCCTAAAACATCAAAAAAAATTTAAGTGTTGAAGTCTATTGTTTTTGCTGCGTCGTCCGCTGGATAGTGTAGCGGAAGACCAAATATACCCAAAAAAACTAAGTATTGAAGATTGATGTCTCTATTAGGTCGTCCACTACATAGTCTAGCGAACAGTCTATAGAACCAAAAACTTAAAGAAAAAATTTAAGTGTTGAAGTCTAATGTTAGGCTCTAAAACACCAAAAAAAAAAATGAAGTGTTAAAGACTGATATTAGGTGCCCTAAAATACTAAAAAATCTAATGGTAGGTTAGACACTCTTTTTTTTTCATTTTTGGAAATTGGAAAAAAAAAGTGCGTTTGGTAACCATTTTTTTTCCTTCCCCAATTTAAAAAATCAGTTTTTAAACTGAAGAGTAAAAAAAAAACTCCAGAAACTGGTTTTTTTTTTTTTCACTTTTGGTTTTTGTTTTTGAGACCACCACCACCACCCTCCCACCGCCGGCAGCCACCCTCAGCCACCGCCGGCCTGCCGGCAGCCTACCATCCGGCCGCCGGCAGCCACCAGCCACCGCCGGCCGCGCCACCACCGCAAACCACCCAAAGTCAAAATAAAAAGGGTTACCAAACACCAAAAAAAAAACTAAAAAAAAAAAAGGTTATCAAACACCCACTTGTTTTTGTAGAAAAAAATAAAAATAAGCTGCTTTTTAAAAACTGCTCTTTAAAAACTGAAAACCAATTTTTTTTTTTTGTCAAACCAACCCTAAGTGTTGAAGTCTAATGTTAGGTGCCCTAAAACACAAATAAAAAATTCTAAGTGTTGAAGACTAATATTTCTGTTAGGCCGTCTATTACATAGTATAGCGGACAGTCTAAAAGATAAAAAAAATTAAGTGTTAAAGACTGATGTTTCTGTTACACCGTCAGCTACATAGTCTACCGGACAGTTTAAAGAACCAAAAAACTTTTAAAAAATCTATGTGTTGAAATCTAATGTTAGGTGCCTTAAAACACCAAAAAAATTCTAAATGTTGAAGTCTAATATTTCTGCTGCGCCATCCGCTAGATAGTGTAGCAGATGACCAAATATATCCAAAAAAAAATTCTTCCATCCACTACACTATGTAGCAGACAGAAGAAAAAAATCACATAAGAAAAAAAATGAGACTTGATGGCTCATAAAAGATTATTACAAAAAAAATAATTATAAAAAGTCCAACAGGCTTGATGCTCATAAAAGATTATTACAATAAAAATTCATTAGACTAAAGGTCCACAACATCTTCTTCTTCCTCATCTTCGGCATCATCTTCTTCCTCGTCTTGCAAAACCCCTGGACTTATCCCCAGTGCCTTGTAATGGTTCCGCTTGTCATGGTTGGTCATTTTGTTGCACAATGCACACTTTCTCAGCTTTTTAGGTTGAGTTGCTTGTTCAATAGAGCTCTTCATCCATGTAGATCTCTTGCGGTCTTTCGTTTGTGATATAATTGGATCCAAAGGCCGGATATCATTGTCTCTTCCTCAACCCGCTCATCATCTTTTGATCCCTGTGTAGGCTCAGTGTCAACCCCATTGTTGACTGAAGCTACTTCAAATTGGTCGACGATGAGCTCTTGTTGCTCCGCTATCTCGAGGAGATGTTTATACCCGATCACCCTTTACAGATAAACGGGTAAACATTATCACCAGATGATTAAACCGCATCATCTCTGATTCTTCAAAGTCAGTATACGGATACTCCGGAAAGGCAATGGTACCGTGCAACCTGTTTGCAACCTTCGTCCACTGCAGCATACGTATTTATCGGGGATTGCCTTAATATTGTTATGGGTGAAAAAGCGCAGAATGTGTCTAGACAGGATGCCATGGAACTCAAACTTCTTGTAAACACATGTCACCGAATCCATTAATGTGTCATGGCTCGCCGTATACATTCTGCGCAGCTTCTCAGAGACGAGGTCATTTATCAGCAAATAAACCTTGAATTCACGTGTAGACTTTTTTGCCACCTTGTTTATACTGTATCGCCCTGATTTTTGCAGCTCTACTTGGTATTGCATGAATAGCTCCTTCTTATAGACTTTTGCACCGTTCAGCTCCAATGGAGTCTCAAGCAACCTTCTCTTTTGTTTGTACGTGCTTGCAAAGTCTGTAGCCCTTTCTTTCACGAATAACGAGGCAACCGCTTTTTGGGCGGATGTGATGAAACTCTTCAAATTGGTAGTTGTACCCACATAACTATCGAACCGGGCATTCACAGATTCACTCATGCCCGTCGTTTTCTTGCCCGCAGAAAAATACCTTCTCGTGAAAATGCCAATCCATTACTCTTTGAGCTCATACAAGTGTTGGAGCCATTTGTTGTCTTATAATGAATAATCCCGAACAAGCTTTTCCCACCTCTCAAATTCCTTAATCGTTAACGACTTAACAATGCACTTATCAAAATTCTGTTTAAACTCTGGATACTTTGCATACACGCGATGCAGACGTCCAAGGTATTTGTTGCTTATGTGCCAGGTGCACAAGTTGTGTCGAGTATCTGGGAAGACGGTAGCAATACCTTCTTCATTGCCAAATCTTGATTGATGATGATAACTTTGGGTGCTTTGAAGTTCAATCTTTCCAGCCACGCCCTAAACAACCATAAAAAAGAACTCACACTCTCATCCCTTAACAAAGCGAACCCGAACAGGATGGAGTGGTAATGATGATTGACGCCTGTGAAGGGAGCGAATGACATCGAGTACTTGTTAGTACGGTATATAGTGTCGAAAGTCACGACATCCCCAAAATGCTCTTATAAGCAAGCCTCGAACTACCGTCGACCCAAAAAATTATGGAAACTCGATGTTCGCTGTCAAGTTTATAATCGAAGGTAAACTGCGAGTCCTCCATCTGCATCCGCTTCAATAGGCTCATTGTGGATTGAGCATCATTGAGGTCATACGCGACTCGTCTTTGGGTTCGGACCGCGTTACGAATGTCTGTCGTGTTAAAGTTTAGATTTTGAATTCCCTCAGCCTGTTCAGCAAGAACATTAATAATGTCGGTAGGTCCCATCCGTGCATTGCTCTTTGTGTGAATTAGGCTCCTTGCGACCTTACCCATCTTATTGTGTTAATGCATCTGACTCACCTTAGAAGGGGTTACTAATGGGTGATTGTGCGCCAATTCCAAGCTATTAATAAGCTAATAAACTTGCTTAGGTTTATGGCTTACGAACATCTTGACCTGGCAATTCACGCGCACAAAGTAGTCCTGTCTTATCCGCGCATATCCTATTTTGTCATTACTGTTATCATTACCGACGTGTGTCTCATTTTGCAGTGGGTGTCTGCTCCTATGACACTCGTATAAGCGAGAGCATATTTTTTTTGTTATGTTGTTTGTTCTTGTAGTCTTTATTCTAATGCCAAATCCAACCTTCAACGAATACGCTTGAAGACATCCTTTGGCATCCTTCAATGTTTGAAACGTTTCTCCTAGATACGAATCACTGGCATTTACTGGAGTGTTGGAGCTTGAAATGAAATCGGACATTATGAAACAAAACCTATGTAGAAATAGATTACGCTTAATAATCAAATGACATTTCTTGAACATATCAAATCAAAATTATCTTGATTAATAGACCAATTTAGCATGACAAATATACCAAACATAATCTCAAAAGTATCTCTAATTTAACAATTATTAATTTTTGAACATAACAAATTAAAATTACTAAGATCAATAGACAAATTTAGCATGCCAAAATACAACAAACATAATCTAAAAAAATTCAAATTTAACTATAATAAATTTTTTAAGTTAACAAATTAATTTCTTGAACATCACAAATTAAAATTACTTTGATGAATAGACTGATAAATACAACAAACATAAACCCCAAAAAATCTATATATCAATAAATAAAAAAATAAAAAAACTTTATCATTCAACCCATAAAGAAAACTTCACTATTCACAAACTTACCTTACTTTAAGCAAGTATTACTTGAAGCTTGAAGGGAGCTGAAAATGGAAGCAAGTGGATCTCATCAAGTAGATGAAAATGAAAAAAGAGATGGGAATTAGGGCACTTTTGGGGTATATTTGCCAAGTAATCTGTCACACTGTGTAGCGGACGACAGTCGTGGGGACAAGATGTGACATGTGGACAAGATATGGACTGATGTGACATGTGTCAGGCAAAAGTCGTCCGTTACACTGTGTAGCGGACGACTTTTTGCCTGACAATTGTCGGTGTCAAAAAGTTGTCCGCTACACAGTATAGGGGACGACATGGGAGAGACAATTTGGTAAAAAAAATTATGTCCGCTACACTGTGTAGTGGGCGACTGACAAACTTTTCACAAAAAAAGATCTAGAGGACGGGGATGGCGGGCCAGATCGCGTTGGCAACTTCTTCTATTTTGCTCGCGCTATCAACGGATAAATCCCTATATATATATATATATATCACAATTTATTTTTATATTATAACCAATAATAATACATTACCCATTCACAAATGTTACCTAACATTAAAATTTGTTAAGTTTGAGATTTCAACATGGAAGGACTTAAAAAAAAAGGATTCTAAATTACGTGATAGTTTAAAATTCTTTATTTAAACATATTATTAAGAAGATTTGATAGCTAAACTCGGCTCTTCTACTCAGGCGATAGGCTGGCTGACTTCCGTCTGTGCTTGATGGGTGGATCTTGGGTCAAGCTCTTTACGCCGCGCACTCGTGGGCCAATTTCCGTCGGATCAAAGAGAAACCGCTGCACGTCTTTGTGACCTTTTGGAAGGCCTACATTCCATAGAAACTGGTCTACCTAGATTGCCCCTTGGGATCGTGAGTCCTGACTGACACAAGGTTAGGATTCTAGGAAGTAGACTACTTTCAATTTCCAAGAATTTGAGATAAAATGAAAATTTGCACGAATATACTTGAACGAATCCAAAATATATCCTCGGACCTACTCCATCCTTCTCAAGTCGGCTTTTCGTCAATCCTAACCTCTCAATATTTGTGCATTTCACCTCTAAATCTGTGCTATTTGTCAAGAGTATTTTAAAAAGTCATCATTGCCCTTTTTTAATAATAAGTTGCTTTGAGATTATTTGAAGAACCTAAAGAATAATACGTACTACTCACAAGGCCAATACAAGTGATGGTTTATCACATTTCTTTGGCTTACAAGTGACGCAAGAAAAAAAAAATGAAAAATTTTGTAGAAAAGGTGAATTAATAAAGAAAAATAATTATGTGCTTCTAGCAAAAATTCTTCTCCCATGACTATCCGTGAAAATTCCCTCTATTCTTTTCTAAATCTTGCATTAGTGGTATAGGGGTGCAAACTTGGGCTGGGCAACTCGTGAACAATACGTGTCAAGCTGTGAAAATATGGGCACGAGCTTAGCTTTATAGAGACAATGATGGATGCAGGCATAAAATTTTGAACCCGTAAGAAAATGGGCTGCTCATGGGCAAGGCCTTTGAAAGTCTATTTAACCCTTGAGAAATTCAACCCGTCCAACTTTTATATGATAATAATTATCTACATGATATTACATGTAAAAAATGTGTGTTTTTGGACTTCGTAACATTGTTTCAAGACTTTTCTTTTTTTGGTCTTTTTTTTTTATCCTAGAACTTTGTTTCATACTTATATTTAAATTGTTTTGAGACTTCATTGTATTTTTCTTCATTATCATGACCAATTAGTATGCTTGGATGACATTAAAAATTAAATAACCAAGAAATTATGACTCATTAGTAGACTTGGACCGTTATTTAAATGCTTAAAAATGAAGGCGGGAAGAGCCACTCTTATCACCTCCATCCTATATGTTATAAAACTAACTCAATCTTGGGTAAGTTTTGGTGGTCAGGAGATGAACCCAAAAAAAAAAAACAGTGCCCTAAATTAATTGCACGCCTTATGTGCCCCCAAATGTTAGGGTAATCTTGAGTTTAGGGACGTTGGTCTACATAACCAAGCATTGCTAGCAAAAACAGGCTGGAGAATCATAAAAGAGCCCGACAGTCTATTCGCAAGGGTCTTAACCGGCAAGTATTGTGTGAGGACCAACTTTTTCAACAGTCCCAAAAGTGGTAATTTCTCTTGGAAATGGCAGGGCATGGCGTAAAGTCATTATAAAGGCTTGCTATGGCAGGTTGGAACGGGGTCTCAAATCTCCATTTGGGATGGTCAATGGATTCCTCATATTGCATGCAAAGCGATCACGAATGAGCAATCATCCCTTTATCCAGGAGGTATAGTTAAGGATCTAATTCGCGATAATGTCGGAATGGAACTCCGATTAGAATAGTTTTCCCTCCGGACATTGCAACTAGGATCCTCGCTAATCATAAATCTGATCATCCAATTGAAGATACTCGAGTTTGGAGTCGAACCATCGTGTCGGGGAGTTCTCCGTGGCCTCTGCGTACCACATGCTTTACAAAACCAGAGCGAGTTCCCACTATTCTCTTGGCATTAGGTCCAATCTACCTGCTCTATCCTCCAGAGAATGGGAAAAAAAAATTGAACTTTACCCACTCTTCAGAAAATGAACTTCCTATCTGGCAACATATTTGGGATAGACTACGCCTACGCACCAACTTACGTAAACTATAGGTCACGGAATCGGAGCTGTGCCCGTTATGCCTTAGTCTCCCTGAAACGGTGGATCACCTCTTTATTAGATGTAGCTCTGTTAGGCCTTATGGTTCGGGGTGGCCTGTCGGTATTCGCACTCTCACGCCATCGGCTCATCTCTAAGGAATGGTTGATAGCCTGGTTCAGTGACCCTAAACTCTTTCGCCTCAAGCTTCCTAACGCTATGCAGATTTTGTGCACAACTTGGCGCATATGGATCCATAGAAATAATCTACTTTTTTGTCGGAAAGAGTTCAATCATAGACACATTATTGATAACATCTGTGACCTCTCCAAAAACATTTTTGCTTACAGGCTCAATAAAGTTGTCAATCTACCTATCCCGAGTGGCAAAAGGAAGCCTAACTCTACCCTACCACTTATAATCCATTTTAACCCCTCAACATGCTCTTGCATCAGTTTTGAACCAATCTCACTGTGTTTGGTTGTTTCTTTTAATATAACAACTTTAAAAGCTGGAATTGGGTTTTTTTTTGCTCGCTGGGTACATTAGTCAGATGTGAGTCAACGGCAATTTCATTCTTAGCTTTTGATGAACTAAGTGCATTAGCAAAAGGATTACTTATCGCTACTAAATGGGCCAAAACAAAGAATATGCTATATATGAAATTATTGACAAACTCTTCTTTTCTAATTTTATAGATGTCGGACACTGAAGACATCATTGACCTTGTAAGCTCTATTATATATGATTTTTGCTATATATTATCAGACTTCTACCAGTACAATATTGACAGGACATTGGTGATCCAACTAAAATAATCCAGATCAGTAATTACTTTTACTTGCCATGCACGGATTGACGTCTACCAAGACTAGGTACACGACATGTTGCTGTGAAGGAATCTTTCTTCCTATGGGGCTCTTTTGGCTTTTGTTTAATATATAATTTTTAGATAATTGATGTAAGATAGTAATACATAAGTACTTGTTGTAAGTAAATCATGGCCTCTCATGATTATTATTATCGCTGTCTTGGACCATAAGGGGCCGAGAAACCCGTGTTTCAAAATCATCAATACTATTCTCTTACTCTACCCAAAAAAAAAAAAAATACTAATTTGTGATCATGAACAACTCGTGGGCAGCCCGTCCCACCAAAACTTTCATGGACTAGGCATGGACAGATATTATTGGGCCGGTAGATGGATTTGGTTGAGTTGGGTATGGGTATGAATTTTTTAGAGTAGACTGAGCATAGTCTGGCCTTTGAATCCATCCACCGCGCCCAAGTTGCAGTACTAAGTGGTAATAATCAAGTAATTACTTTTCCTTTTTGGGAATATATTGTTACTTTATATTTTCACTAAATGAATTTTGCTTATACTTTCTTTCGGTGACACTTAAAAGCATCATATTCCAAGTATTTAACACATTTACCAACAAAGTTAGAATGGCCTTACTAAATACTAATATCAATACAAATTTCAGTTACCGAATTACGATTGGAGGGAATCTTTCTAATTTCAATACAATTTTCGGTTACCAGAAATTTGAACAATGTTTGTACAATGTGAACTCCCAAGAACTCAATAGCAGATTAAACCTGGAAAGCAATATAGGGGCTGGGCCAAATTTCTAAGTAGCAGCACAAGGAGCCTGCTCTCTCTATACAAATTGGGCCAACATCTAGCCTTATGGTATTGACTACCTTACTTTGGTCTTACTTCTTACTGTTAAAAAAAAAAAGGAAAAATAAAACCTAGCCAACTATCATTCTTAATACAAAATATCTATTTTCACACCCTATTATGCTTTAACACAACATCAATGTATTGTCGTTGATTAATTTTTAGCGACAAATGAAAGCGTGAATAAACATAAAATGAGTAAACATAGACGTTCGCTCCCGGTCAATATCAAAGAATGCCTCTTACTCATCAGTTCTTGTGTTTTGACAAGACAACAACCCACATTATGGTTGAGGATTTTCACCTAATATATATACTATGAATTGGACAAACCAAAGATTTATTCAAACTTCTGACTTCACTGATGGCTAAGATCTCAACCCTCATGCATGCACGCTGTTTACAAAGTCCATGGTGACCAAAGCAAGTAATTGAAGACACTCGTGTTTCAAAATTTGGGTGTGAATGGATATCATCTTCATCTCTGGCTCAACAACTCCATGTTGCAAGTATTTGACAGGGACAATTGTAAGTTTGGGTTACCAACCGCACACATTGGAAAGCACGAAAATAATAGTTAGACGGACTAGTAATCTTTGCTATACAACGTCTCCGATAATCTAGCAAATATAATTAAGTGTATCACAGTGACTAGCGATTGACACCATAAATCTTAACAACAGGGATAAAATATTTTTTAGTGACAGAAGATATCTACAGCGGAGGATTATCCTGATAAGACTAGCCAATTTGTATCTCGTCGAACAACATAAAGCTCCCTCGTATAAGCTTTGCAAGAGTAATAAATTTCGTATTACTATATGAGGGGTCTTGTGTTTTGAAAGTTGCTTAACGTTTGGATACGACGCTTGATTTAGGCAGTACCTAATATATTCAAATTAGTGGAGTAAAAGGAAAACTCTCTAAAATCTCCAGAGGAACTAAATCAAAAATTGGCCTCAGCGAGAGGAGTTAATAGCTACGCTCTCACTATGTATATCCCCACTAAAACTCGTGTAAATATGTCATAGTTTTGTCTTGAAAGTAACGCTAACAGCTCAATTATGAAATGGTAATGGTGAACTTGAAGAAAACAGGGTATGCAATTCTCCACATTTTCTTTGCGTGCTGGCTGCCATGTCTAGAACTAGAAGGGAGAGACTGTCTGATAAGCATTTGAGTCCTGAAAAACCAGTCAAAAGTCACATGCATATATCAATGCTTCAAACGGTTGGCATGTGGAATGTTGGTTATCTTTATTATATTGTATATATGTGTTGCCGTTATATCTGAGTTTTTTTTCTTAAATAATACTGTTTTAAAATTTATTTATCAACTTACTCCATTTTTAAACTTATTTACCAACATATCACACTTTTGAAAATCGTTGTTTGAAACCACGACTTTAAAGTAGAAATCGCTGTTTGAAACCGCGATGTCGTGGTTTCAAACAGCGATTTCTAAAAGTGTGGTATGCGAGTAAATAAGTTTAAAAATGGAATAGATTGGTAAATAAATTTTAAAATAATATTATTTAGAGAAAAAAAAAACTCGATATATCCTGGTTATTTTTCAAGTAAATCTCTAGTTCTGAGTTGATAGCAGGACTGCCTTTAGACATTGATACAACCAGTTTTTTTTTGTCTACTTCTATACGTAGATCCTTCACTTGTTTCCGGTTGGGGCAATGAAGCTATGCCCTGTTGCTTTTAGTTTCTTATTCTGCAACTCCCTTTTTGAAGGCTACAGGGACTGACTTTCTTACCAAGACTAGAAAAAATCATTGAATTGAAGCCATTTTCATCGCCCTAGGCTTCCCATTTACATTTAAGAAAAATGCACCCAACCGCGGCTCAACCTGCTAACGAGATTATATATTCAAAAAGGTCCGCTCTTAGCCATTCCATAGCGCTTCGTCTGACTAAAAATAGAATTATATTAAGATACACTATTGCGTTCGAGAATCAGCCCAACACTTCGATGCGCATGCCTAAATGACAGTTGATGTATATATAAAAAAATAAGTAATATGATCAGGCCATACATTCGTAGGTAGTACATGACTAAATGGATGAACAGAAAAATTTAAGTAATGCTATGCTCATTGGATTGTCATCCTGAAATCAAAATCTATCACTCAAATAAAATGCAAAACAAAAATTAAGGGAAAAAAAAAAAGAAAGAAAAGGTGCACGTCCCTACATAGTATAAAAGAGCCTATGTTAATTTCCATCCATTTTGACGCATTGTCCATATTTTCCATGTAGTTACACACTTGCCACCAAAAGTCTCTAAGTTCATCCAATTGATTTTAACACTTTGCCCATGCTTTGTCATAAAATTACATCTACACCTCTCTGCGAAGAATCTCACAAAAAGCCACCCTCTCTTCTCCGTCCCTCACACTGACATTACCACTGCCGACGTCTCAAACCAACACCACTGTTCCACCGGTGACTGACATCAGCGACCCAACCTCCATACTCACCACAAATCCATAAATAAACCACCATTATAGATCCACAACCACCATTACCAGAACCCAACTTAACTACCCACCACCACCATTACTAAATCTAACTTAACATCCACCATCGCCGCCTACCACGCTTAAGAACTTGACAAATACCTACCATATCATTCAGTTAAACTTCGTCCTCATCTTGTTGTGTGTTTCATTTGCGTGGTCAGCCTGGTCATTACGCCTGGAACCGTAGAATCTTTGGCAAAATAATCGGCCTGACAACTCCTCCGCCAGCTGCAAACATAGGGATAAAATAAGGTGTTAAAGGTCCCTCCCCAAGCTCACCTTCTCTGGAAATGGTGTCGGGAATATGACTTTGGTTCTGGGAGAAAATGAATCTGACGAAAACAAAGAACCAAGAAGAGGTTTTAGTTGATTGTAAAATGAACACTTCTACTTGCAGTGTTGAAGCAAATTCATTTTATAGGCCTAGATTAGAGGGCTTGATGATGTTACCATGTTAATATAATTGAGGAATTCGGTATAATTTCTGAGTACTTGCAAATTATCATCATCTTAATCTGCTATGCAGTTGAACTCTGTTTTTGGAGTATAAGGTATATATGAAAGCTCTTACATACTGCTGAAACCGATACCTTTATTCAAGTATGTATATGTATATACATATTTCTTTTCTCGCACATCCTGAACGATTCTAATTTGAGTAACATCAAACTAAAAAATATTGGCAAAGGGTAGGCTTCATTTAAAAGGGGATAAACGCGCTGCATAGAGTGTTATGACATTTCTTTCCACAAGATAACTTCAACACCATCGTTATTTCTTGCCCCCTGTACTAACATTCATCTTTTTAGGGCTGTAGGAAGGTTATGCGCGTGGGTAGCTGCCTAGTCAAAAATAAAATGGAGGGATCATCATATCGTGGACCCCACACGGTCGCGTGGGTTCACATATCACAACGGAAAGGTTTTTTGAAAATCATGGGAGCACGAAGCTTTGGGGGGTCCACAACAGGCCGAGGATTCGCCTTCCATCAGTGCGACATTCCTCCGCCGGTTTTGCCGCATGTAAATAAATAAATAAAAGTAAATGTGTAATAATAATAATAATAATGCATAAAAGGCTACAAAAGCAACGTTTGGCTTCCATGTGCTGCGCCTTCCCATCTTTGTCATTCCATGGGCCAAAAAGTAATCATGATTACGCCAAATTTGTTTCTTTACAAAACAAATCATCATCTTTTGAACATTTTGCCTGCAATTCCCTAATGGAAACAGTTTATTTATAATTTAATTTTTAGGATAATTACAATAATATTTATAAGGTTAGGATGAAATTACACGTGCATTTATTAGTTTAGACAAATAATATTTATAACTGTTGAGTGAACGAAATACTCAAATATATAACAGTTTTGAGCCAAAAGACGAGATTGCCCAAGATTTAGGGATCTAATTCTTTAAATGTCATTAGTCTATCTCTTTTCTACTCTCTTTCTTTCCCCCTTTGCAACTACACCAACTATGAGCAGATCCTCGCCGACGATGATGTCACCACTAGCCTACAAATCCCACCGCCACAATTAAACCCGTCGAACAATTATCAAAACCACCTACCCATCACCTCCACCACGGTAATAATTATCACCATCCACCAAACCAAAAACCCACCATGCCCACAATCACTACCGTGGAGGAAAGCCAAAATCCAACCACCAAAGCCAACTTAGCCAACACGCCATCTACCAAAGCCAAAACCAACCACAACCAATTAAACCTACAAATAAATAGTAGCGCTTATCATGGTTGGAATTTGTCCGATTGATTGTATGAACCCACCATGGCTGTGGCTGGGTGGGTGGGGCGACAATGGGTGGAGGGAAGTTGGGGACGACAGTGGAGTGGGATCTTGCCCTTGCCTCTTTCGGCTGAAGGGCCTCACACATTTGGTCGAAGCTGTAAAATTTGACTCGAAAAAGATCTTGCAATACACGGTTTAAGTGGAGTAGTGGACCATCTCGGTTTTCATGTGGCTATGTTGTTCAGATGTCAGGGTGGCGAACAGTTGGGAGGGTGGAGGGAGGGGGCGGCTGTAGGGTGCAAACGACAATGGGGTGAGCGAGGATGGGGGCATCCATGGGTTAAGGGGAGGGTGTGGGCGGCGACGGGGTGGTGGGAGTTAGGGAGAGAGCTGGGGTTTTCAACATAAATGCCATCTGACCTTATATAAAACAAAAAAAAAAGACATTTGAAAAAGAAGGGCTTAAATCTATAATAAGGGCAGTATTGATATTTAAAAAATACGTATCTGGTGACATGTGTTATTTTCTCTATATATCCGTTAGTTACATCATGTCATATCTATCGTCTTTTCATTTAAGTTTTGTCCTTACAATTTAATGATCATTAATTAATGCTAAATATTATTAATCACATTTTTAGACATATTGAACAGCACTACGTAAGCTACTGTTTTAGGTTTGCTAATTAAACTCATTAAATATATTTAACAATCATAGTTTATTGCTACACAAAAAATTATAATATGTTTTAACTCGATTACAGCCAAAAACTTTTCTTTTTCAAGTTAATTTAGCCAATTTCTTGCTTCCCTCCTTTGCTGGCCTCTAACTTTGTGTTTCCTTTAGTTGAGGCCAGCTTATGTGATTAAAGCCACATCATTCATTCGACACACGGGGAGTTCATAAAGAATTGATTTGACCTTCGAAATGATTTCTCAAGATCTTTAGCAATTGAGCTAATCATTATTTGTTACGCAACTTTTTAGATATAGAGTTATTTAATCACAAGGAATTATTCCCATTAGACAAGTCAAATAGCAATTAAAAGAGACAAGTAATAGTACTATCAAATTACTATTCCCTCCGTTTCATAGATTATATATATATATTTTTAAATTGTTTTACAAAAATTATTTATTTTTAAATTAAAAAAAATTTGTAAATATTTTTACGTATTTATTCTTTTTATACTTCTTTTAATTTTATTTCTCTTTTTATATTTAACTTTTCACAAACTCATTTTCTCTATCATTTCATACTTTCTTACACTTTTTTATTCTATTTTCTCTCTTCACTTTTAACACTCCATTAACTAATTTTCTTTTTCCTAACTCACTTTCGGGTACCGAGACAATTGAAGTAAAATATAAAATATTTTAAGAATAAGATAAAATCTTTTATCTTTCACATCTATTTTTTTCGACAATTCACACACTAGAGTTTATACTTTACATCAAAATACATAAATGACAACTAGCTTTTCTTCCGATGGGAATTGGTAAAGAAAAAGTAGTGCAACACATGCGACCATTTTTCTAACGGTAACACCATATGCTTGAACCGCGGGGGGGGGGGGGGGGGCGGGGGAGGTTCTCTTTAAAGGTTCGGCTTAAATGTACTGGCCCGGAAGGGGTATTCGGTCTTTTTCTTGTCTTTAAAACCTAAACTTCAAACAGCTTTTGCTTACTTATATGATATGTAATGTGGATAATTCAAATCACTAGATTGTGTATCTTTTTGAAAAAGAAGTCAAATCCATCAAAAATTATCTCCATAGCCAAAATGATGATTTTATAATCAGTCATAATCGCTTTTGTCATTTTCAACCTTCAAATCATGCAACTAGGTAATCCAGATTTTTTCTTTTTGACAATTAGAGAACGACATTAATTAACATAGGATCTGGTATAAATTAACAGGTTGACAGTACCGGATTAAAGGCATATCTTTCTAGCTTCATCTTCTACTTTTTACAAGATATAAAAAAGAATAGAATCCCCTCCCCCTTACCTCTCCTAGCGTGGGAACTACGAGATTTTGATTTCGATTTGTCCAATCAAGTACGTAATTCACTTGACGTCCTAAATTCGAATCAAAATTAGGTCCAACTTAGGGCTTCTTCTTACTTTGTAGGTGTTTAGATAAAAATCATTTAAAGGCAAGCAAAGACCTTTTTAAGGTATTATGAGATGCCTAATTGCCTTCTCGTCATATAAAATAGTCCCCGCATCTGAATCTCGAGCTTCGTAAATTGGACGTCTTTATTGGATAATCAGAGCTGAATTTGGATTTTCTTGTATTCTCCATTAAAAATAAGATGTCGACCCAAAAAATAAATACTTTCCGTACGCGTATGCACATCGTCACACACCCCCACTGCCATCATATGTTGTCACCAATACATGTGAAACGACTTACCATAATGTGTTGTCACCAATACATGTGAACAAACTTAAAAAAAATATGTGGTTCATCATATGCTAAATATATAATTGTCTGAAAACTCATTACATTTTTGTTTTTCTGATTCTCCAGACGTAGAATAAGAACTCCTCTTTGTTCCAAAAAAGGAAAACTAATTTGAATTCCAAATCCACCAAACAATGTGATCGAAAACTTTGGCCAAAACGCACAGGCTATGGGACGTGCAGCGACGATGCACACGCATGTGTTTTTTAGTATTAGGCCTTAGCGAAATCTGCCTAGTGTGCCCACTCCTAATGGGCTCACACCACCGCATTTTAATTTCTTGTATCGATACCCATTTAAATATGTCTTTCCAAGCAACACGGGAAAAATGAAAGATATGTTTCGAAGAACTTTTGAAGCAACCACTAGACAGGTTATTATTAAGGCCACGTTTGACACTCTTTTTTTCCCTCTTTTTTTTTCAGTTTTAAAAACTGAAAAAAAAGGAGCGTTTGGTAACCATTTTTTTTTCAATTTAAAAAATCAGTTTTTAAACTGCAGAGTAAAAAAAAAACTCCAAAAACTGGTTTTTTTTTTCACTTTTGGTTTTTTTTTTCGACCACCACCACCACCCTCCCACCGCCGGCAGCCACCTCAGGCGACCACCGCCGGAGACTGCCGGCCGCCGGCAGCCACCTCCGGCCGCCGGCGACCACCGCCGGAGACTGCCGACAACCACCTCCGGTGACCACCGGCAGCCACCGCCGGAGATTGTCGGCAGCCATCTCCGGCCGCCGGCGACCACCGCCGGAGACTGCCGGCAGCCACCTCCTGCCGCCGGCGACCACCGCCGGAGACTGCCGGCAGCCACCTCCGGCCGCCGGCCACCACCGCCGGAGACGGCCGGCAGCTACCTCCGGCCGCCGGCCACCACCGCCGGTGACTGCCGGCAGCCACCTCCGGCCGCCGGCGACCACCGCCGGAGACTGCCGGCAGCTACCTCCGGCCGCCGGCCACCACCGCCGGTGACTGCCGGCAGCCACCTCCGGCCGTCGGCCACCACCTCCACCACCGTCGACCACCGCTACGCCCCACCACCGCCACCGCAAACCACCAAAAAAAAAAAGTCAAAATAAAAAGGGTTACCAAACACCAAAAAAAAAAACCTCAAAAAAAAAAGGGTTATCAAACACCCACTTGTTTTTATAAAAAAAAAAAATTAAGCTGCTCTTTAAAAAACTGCTCTTTAAAAACTGAAAACCAAAAAAAAAAATTTGTCAAACGAAGCCTAAGAATTAGGAAGATTTTTGCTCCAATCAACTTCTTCCAATCCTTTTTTCTAGTGACCAAATTTGTAGCTAAATATATTGCGTGGCGTCTTCAGTCTTCAAAATACTTAATGGCAGTTGTAAAATCAGTCACAATAATGTGGCACTACATATTTGATGATCCAGTCGTCAATGAGCTTTAGTGACTAAATTTTTTGTCACAGTACAGAGCACTGGAGAGTGGAGAGTCGTCCTTTTAGCAAGTAACGGTCCGAAAAAAGTGTTCACACGGTGTGAATGCGGTATAGCTAGCTGATTTCTCAGGTTGTCTTCACACGAAATTGGTGGCACCATTGACTGGTTAGAGGCAATTCTCCATGTTAGTATAAAGACTTAAACTATGGTTTTTAAGTAGGGAGCTGTAATCATCATGCGAAGCGCGTGCTTACATCTTTTAAGTTATAAAATGTACTCGGAACAAGTCTTAAATTCACGAGAGACGGGAGCGACAGACGTATAAAAAGTTTATATGTCGTGCATATATATATATATATACTTGTATTGTGCGTACTTATAACTAGCATAACAGCGTAACAATACATATTAACACTAACAGATAAAATCTTAATTGTCAACACTACCGTAATTATATTTTATGCCGTGTCATCGTCACAACTGTTGCCTTCAAATTTTTCTCGTTATTGTGGAGATTTGTCTTAGCTGGAAACTGAGTGGCCAATTCAGTTGGCTGGCAAATCAAGCGCAAGAAATTTTAATGCGTAGCTTTACTCCTTCTTCTCAAACTTTTTTTTAACAACTAATTTTGTAGTAATACTCATCCGCAATTCTTAAGAAAGTCCAGGGACTATGCAGTCATTCAAACTTCTGAAGTTCAAAGAACCTTGGATTAGCATATAATCTGTAGACCGGATTGATATTAGGATAAATGCGTACGTAGTTGACGTGTTTTACACATACCGGATATGGTTGGGCGTATAGTTACCAATATCGTACTGGACGTACCGACAGGTACGTATCACTTTTGCCTTCTACTTTTACTGGTATAGTTTTCCTTTACATTTCGTACCGGTTACAGGTGATACTGGCCTAAAACTACGTACCGGCCGAGATATTGTATTTTGTACCAGTTCCTTAAAAAATATATAAGTTATAAAATTTAATAAATTGACCAGACTAGATAGAAAATATTATAGGTTTTTTTATATCGATCAAAGCCTTTGTAGATTCTTCCTCACAATATTCGTTAGAACTTACAAAATCTTTCTTAATAAGTTTTCAATCTTTATCGCAATTTAACTTTACTTTTACTTTTCTTCTCAACTTTGATTTACTTCATAGTTGAAAGTTTTCATCGTATTCTTTTATCTATATAATATACTTCTTTTTTTACATAGATGCACACACAAACAACTTATTTTTTAATCCAAAGACACCATTCTTGAATAAGCAACTTATTCTTCTATACGAATTCAGTAATGAGATTGTTAAGAAGAAGGGTAATTTTAGATAGATAATTCAATTGAATAAGTTATTTGCAGTGTTACTGTATGGGAATAGACAACTTATTTGAAAACAAATAGTTTAGTTCAAAAAAGGAGGTAATTCAAGCTCCAGAGTAGATATGATGAATGAGTATTATATATGTATACTATTGATGCAAAATCTAAAACCGTATCGAGACGATATCAGAATGTACCATTTCATGGAGAAAACGGTACGTGATCCGATGCAGTATTTATGACTATGGTTGGGCCGGAGAAATTCAGTGTAGCTGGGAATACAAAGATCTAACGATGTATTATCCATGTATCGTCCATGAGATTTTGAACATCTTTACTAACTTTAAAGATGTATGTCAAATTTTGGGGGCTTCAAAATGAAAAACAAAAGCGAGGTTATTCGCCTTCTTCTCTAAACAGTTTATTGTCACTCGCATCTGGTCTATATACATCGTAATATATTTTGTTATGTACCTTCGGTCATCTTATTCACACGTCATCTTTATGGTAAAAGTCAGTACTGTAATATTTTACAACTTGTACGCTTTTTAGTGCCTTAGTTAAAGTACTTTTAAGTGCCTTAGTCTGATTTCATCCCTCTTGCCTTAGTCTGATTCCATCCCTCTTGTGGTGAAGACAAGATTGTATCGATGACGAGATATAACTAACATCTGACATTAGAGGATAACAAATGTAATTGACATTTGAAATGCTAACAAATCCAAAAAGCCTGGACAAAAAAATTCTTGCAACTGCAAAAAAGAAAAGGAAAAAAAAACACTTTTTGTTGTTAATAGTCAAAACGTATATAAAGATTGATATGGGTAAAAAAATACCCACCAACAGGAAGGTGACACTTGTCACCACCAGATGGCACCAACACTGCTCCTTGATTTTTGGAGATGTGGGAGTGACACTTGCCCACTTTTTCACTATCCCACTATCTCATTATGAGCAATAACTGCCCATTAACCCTGGTAACCTCCCACTAATGAGGAGAACTACCCATTATGTCAAGTAACCGACCCTTTAATATATTCCTATAAAATGGAAGTGAAGGGGAGGAAAAATGTAAGTTCTGACTATCTATAATATTCTCAGCTATTCTCTCAAACTGGCTTACTGATTTAAGCATCGGAGACTTTCCGCCGGAACCCCCTCCAGGGTCCCGGCTCGTCACTGTTTGCTCGTGTTGTGCTTTGCAGGTCTGCTGGCGTGCTCGTTTGGTCCCAACCGATGCTCGTTTGGTCCCGATCAATTTTTGGCCACAACATTTTGGCGCCATCCGTGAGACCGACTAGCCAGGTAGATCTTGAAGCAAAGGGTAAACCTCCGATAGCACTGGGGCTGCGCACCTCCAACAGATAATCGCGTGGCAGTTGACAGCAATATTCAGACCAAGTCTCACGACAACCAAACACCAAGACTGACCTTTAAGTCCGACAAAGCTCAGCCGGTTGTCACGCACCACCGCCGCTGTTACATGAATAGTCTTCGGTCGCCCACTACAGTGGGTCATCAATCCGGCCATCACGGCCCGCCATCACAAAAAATAGCAGCGCCAACGGTGCTACAGCAACCAAGGACAGTGGTGGCGCTGGAACCATGGTCTCCACTGCCAATTCGGCGGCTGTCAGCAAAGGAAAAAGAAAAGTATAAGTTCAACATCGCACACAATCGCCGATGTTTCTATCCGGCGATGCTTCGGCAGCTTGGACCACACCGCAGACAATGATAAGTTCACCTCCAGCAGCCACAAAAATGCACGTCCACGGAGTCACTACACTGTCGCTCTTTTCCTGCTATCTAATAGCAGCCACCGCAAAACGGGAATGGCCCAGCTGCCACGCCATGGCGAACCACAAATCTTCTGTCGCAACAGAGCGGCGAGTTACCGGCACCACTCCAGCCAACTCCCCGTAAATTCTATTCTGTCTAACTCCACGCCACAATGGGAACATCAAGCCATCAACCAACCACACAAGCAGTGGCCATCTACGATAGTGCACTATTGCAGCAAAAAAAATCCACAAGGTGCCTTCTTCTTTGGCCACCAACCCACTGCTCTTACGACCAACAGTGTCGCACCCCAACGGTCACGTAGCCGAATCGTCGTTCAAACCCCCGATGTCTCACCGTCAGAATTTGCGACATCGTGCCAGGCAACACTGCCAAGAAGAAGCATCGCAGCAGATCCCCTATAAATCAGCTACGTCAATCACAAAGCAGATAAATTTTCCATCACCATAACTGGCCAGTGTCACCCCTGATACAATCGGATAAATCACAGCTAGCCACAGCCCCCCGCCAAACTTAACAATAACCAAGACCGCGCCGCCGCTGCACTAGATTCA
The DNA here is from genome assembly GCA_033070095.1 of Escallonia herrerae. Lineage (NCBI taxonomy): Eukaryota > Viridiplantae > Streptophyta > Magnoliopsida > Escalloniales > Escalloniaceae > Escallonia > Escallonia herrerae. The sequence continues at coordinate 106,412 of JAVXUP010000985.1, read as the reverse complement.
CGACGACGTCAATGACCTTGCCATTTGATAACCCAGAGAAAATCCACCACCGCCGTAGGTTTACTTCGACGCTAACAGCAACAACTCCGACGATCACACATTATCGCGATGAAGGGCAAGCTACCGGCATCAATCTGGCCAACTCCCTACAAATTCCATTCTGTCTAACTCCCCGCCGCAATGGGTGTATCAACCAACCACACAAAGGGCCAATCATGGTGGTTGCTGCTTGTGTGGTTGACCCCTTCGTAATTAACACCTCCACTGTCCACCCCATCGGAGTACAACCATCGCACAAACTGTGTCATCTACGACAGCACACTGTTGCAAAAGAGAGAAAGACGAGAGAGACGGAATCAGCAGCAGCGCCGCTGTCGCCTAACACATACTGTTGAAATTGGAACGTCGTTGCCAAACAGCGGGCTACCATCACCGCAACCAAGAGTAGCGCCACCACAGCCAAGGGTAGCATAGTCGCAGCCTTTAATCGACCTGTCACCACGGATCCTCAATCTAATCGCAACTCTAAAGCCGGCAATGGACCAATTGCCCACAGTTACAGTGTCTGAATGGCCACAGGTCCACCACCGCCACTACGACAGGATCAGTCACCGATTACCCACGACCGTGGGTCGTCAACCCGACCATTCAAACGCCTCCTTACAAAATCTCTAGAGAAAGAAAGAAAAAAAAAGGTGGGAGAGAAAATGACAACACCGCCAGCACCACCGTCTTCAGGTGGCGGGTTTCAGCTGCCATACCAAATGTTCTACCGCCGTGGGTCTGCAAGACAAAATACTGGCCTCCCATCAGCCATCGCCTTGCCGTCAAAATCCTTACCATAGCCACCATGACCGCGACGTCGCTGCGTCGCCCACAGAAGACCCACGACCGCTGCCACAGTCAGCCATGAACTGTCATGCCAATCACGAACCAGTCACTACAAATCAAGGTCACGGCAACCGCAAGCCGTCGCCACCTAGCGAGGTGGACGGGCTCCCGCCACTGCTCTGGTCCACTTTTTGCCGTCACCAGACATGCCACTGCCATCGCTATTCAGTCCAAGCCCCTACCACCGTGACGATTGACGCAGAGCCTTTGTCTGTAATCGAAATACCCAAGAAGAAGTGGCCAAATCTACCTCATTTGGCACCAAACCGCCGGCAGAGGACACTTCCGGTGGCGGCGGCGCTTTGACGATGCTCTGACTGCCTCTTTCGTGAAAGAGAAAAAGTCCAGCCATTGACTGAATAAATCAGGTCATACTTTCCTTTTAAGCAATTACATTTTTGCCCTAAATATGTGCATATTTAGACTTGAACCCACAAAGTTCTTTTTATTTGATATATGCAACACATGTCTTAAAAAGCCTGCACTTGTAGCCTAACATGTTTATCACATGTTCGTCGCTAAAAAAAGGAGCTACGATTTCTAGCCCCAGCATGCTTAGCATACACTTTTGTATTGCTTAAACATTATGGCCTAGACGTATTCACTTTTTGGCAAAGCTCCTTTAGGCCATCTAAGTGCTCATAATTTTCTATTATGCCTCACTTGCGACACATCGTAACTACCTAATTGATAGGGTAGTAATCGTGTCATAGAGTATGATTATTACTCTCAGTTTAGTACTAAAATATGTCTGCCTTTATTAGTTCATATGCTTTCTTGCTATATTTTCCCATGACATGTTACGAGGGTTTATACTGCACCCTACTTCATACCTGAAGAAAATACACAGCCCCTGCTGCTTTAGTTACGCTAAGAACTTTAAAGGCAGAATCCTGCCGCCAAGCGTCATATGTTGGCTTGTGAAACGGAGACGCACACGCTAACACTAATCTGATAACTGTGAGAGCGTCACAGCCTATGATTATAGCTTTGTCAGTATGTCTAGTAAATTTGAGATCTCGTGCCTGTATTTTTATTTGCCAAACTGTTGCACATCGCTACACAACGTATCGACAAAATGATGTAACGTCTTTATTAGTCGTCTGGTCACATCTTGCTTTATTGGTTTCCACGTTTGCTACTTGCTTGGACAAACCATGGTCCTCTTAACTTTATCTGCTCATCTAGCTAAGTAGACAGACTGCACTCCCTAGCTTTATCTACTTATCTCACCGACCCGGCAAACAACTGTTCTTTTTATGAACATGCCCTACACAATGACTAAAGAAGCCATCTTAGCACCTATGCCTTCTTAGTCAGGGGGGCTACACGTATATAATACTACGACCACTCTTGCACGGACCCTGCACTCGCCCTCATACAATGGCTGAGCAGCACGACCAGCTCATCACCACTCATGCCATGTAAGAATCTATCAAGCAGTTTCAAGCCTTGGTTAATCATCCCTCTGGGATGTATTGAGCACTACAAACCACCACTTATTAATGGCAACCTATGCAGTGATGCCTCACCTAACCTCCTCATCATCACGTTGAGAGCTTTTGCAACCAACGTCCAATGTCACCCGAACGCGTGAATTCAAAAATAATCTCACCTTGTGCATCACGAGAATGACCAAACAAAACTGTTGCAATAGGCACATCACTTTTTTTCTAAATGACGAAGAGCGTTGTCATTCCAGAAATAAACGGCCTAAGAAGAGATATTACGAGGCTCATTCGTTAGTACCGCAACCATGCTCTAGCCACTTTAAGAAGCTCAGCATCACAACACCAGTTATCATTCAGCACACCTTCACTAAGGACATTTGCGTTGGTTTAGCCTAGCACCCGTGCTCATCTCTATAAAGAGTCGCCTAACTACTTCGCTAGACCAAGCAGACGAGCTCCTTTAGACCTCTCAAAGTCTATCCCACTCAAAAATAAAGTGAAGAGAAATGAAACAATTTCTCCTTATATAGAGATATTATTATAATCCAATAGCCCAAAATCTCACGACCGTTGGGACAAACAACACATGGTGACAATCAATCATCATAACATGGGGTAAGTTAACCCTTGTATCCCTTGATGAAAACCACAATAAAACTGAGTAGATATAATACCTAATGGCCTAAGCCTCTGCTCGCCCAGCCGAGTAGACGAGCGCGTTTAGACCAACATGGCCTCTACTCGCCAAGCGAAGTAGATGAGCCCGTTTCATCGAGCAGACGAGCGCGTTTAGACCAACATGGCCTCTACTCTCCCGGCCGAGTAGACGAGTCCATAAAGGCCTCTACTCTCCCAGCTGAGTAGACAAGCCCATGAAGGCCTCTACTTAGACCTGGCAAAATTCTACCTGTACCCTTCGGGTAGACCCGTACCCGGTCAAAAACCTCGGGTACGGGTACACATATGTGCTACCCGTGAAAATTAAACCCGTACCCGAACTGAACCGTATTTTACGGGTCCGTCCGGGTTGGGTACAGGTTACCCAGGTTTACCCATCTTTTCATACTATAAATATCCTCTTTATGCCCTAATCCCCTAACCTCGCTCCAGCCCCATCTCTGCGCCACCACCCCATCCTTCTTCACCACAACTGCCCCTTTCTCTCTACCATCTTCCCTCTTCCCTCAGTCAATCAGTAATCACATATTCACAGTAGAGATCGAGATCGACCGCCGACTGTGAGCCCCCTCACCGAGATCTACCTCCGATAGCCTAGGCATCAACCTTCTCGGATCCCTCACTCTTCAACGCGACCGCCGATCGCCCACCCCGACCTTCCTACTCTGTTGCCGGCGCGACCTTCCTACACTGCTGCCGCCACTTTGATGTCTTCTCTCTCAGTCTCAGATCGACTACACACGGACGTCAATCTTCTAGTTCATGCATGTGAATGTGATCATGTATTTTTGTCAATTTTTAATTATCTTATTTTGGATTGTGGGTAGGGTTTGGGTCTGCCGATGGAGAACTTTATGCTTGTGATTATGTATGTGTTTACGTTTGATTGTATTATTTTGGATTGTGGTTAGGGTTTGGGGACTGGGAGTTGATGCTTGCGAATTGCAATTGACCAAAAATATAAAATGTGTTGGCAAAAAAAGGGAAAAGAAACAAAAGGAAAAAGAATATGGCTAACGGTAATAATTAATTAACAAAATAAGGTAATGAAAATCTGTTTATTAAAAAAGAAAAATTAATAAAAAAAATAGGTCATTTACCCCCGGGTAATACCCTACCCGTTTGGATAGGGTACGGATTCCTAAAAAGGCTACCCGAAAAAAGCTGGGTAAAATTTACCTGACCCAAATTTACCCGCACCCGGCCAGATTTTACCCGTACCCGGCCGGGTTACTTGTTTGCCAGGTCTACCTCTACTCTTTCGGCCGAGTAGACGAGCCCATGAAGGTCTACTCTCCCAACCGAGTAGACGAGCCCATGAAGGTCTACTCTCCCGGCCGAGTAGACGAGCCCATGAAGGCTTTCACTCTCCCGACCGAGTAGTTAAGCCCATAAAGGTCTACTCTCCCGGCTGAGTAGACGAGTCCATAGAGGCCTCTACTCTCCTAGCCAAATAGACGAGCCCATGAAGGCCTTTACTCTCCCGGCCGAGTAGACGAGTCCATAACTCCTACTCTCCCGGCCGAGTGGACGAGTCCATAAAGGCCTATACTCTTCCCGCCGAGTAAACGAGCCCATGAAGTCCTCTACTCTCTCAGCTGAGTAGACGAGCTCCATTCGAGGTCTAGGCATCTGCTCGCAAAAGCCGAGCAAATGAGCACATTAGACCCCTTTGCCTCTACTTGCCTAGCCGAGTAGATGAGCTCCATTCAAGGTCTAAGTCTCTGCTCGCAAAAGCCGAGCAAATTAGCACATTAGACCCCTTTGCCTCTACTCGCCCAGCCGAATAGACGAGCACACTTCGAGGTCAACCTCTGCTTGCAAAGCAGAGTAGACGAGTGCCTTTGATCTTAGCCTCTGCCGAGCAGACGAGCGCATTAGACTCATGCCTCTGCTTTAGCCGAGTATACGAGCGCCTTTGGTCTTAGCCTCTGCCGAGCAGACGAGCGCACTAGACCCATGCCTCTGCTCTAGCCGAGTAGACGAGCTCCATTCGAGGTCTAAGCCTCTTCTCGCAAAGCCGAGCAGACGAGCACATTAGACCCTTCTGCCTCTACTCGCTCGGCCGAGTATACAAACTCCCTCCGAGATCTCGGTGTGCTCACGAATCTGAGCAGACGAGCAAACGAGAGCCTCTGCTCGCCAGGCCGAGCAGACGAGCACATTAAAGCCTCTCAATCGAGCAGAGGCGCTCGTTAAAGCCTCTCAATCTCTCTGCTCGCCAAGCCGAGCAGACAAGCGCCTTCAAAATGTCCTATGCCTCTACTCACCAGGCCGAGGTAATGAGCACATTAGTCTTGTCTCTCTGCTCGTGCAGGAAAGCAGACGAGATCCTTTAACTCTACTCGGCCAGCCGAGTAAACGAGCACTGTTAAGGCCTCTACTCGGCCAATCGTGTAGACGAGACCTTTACTTCTGGTAAACTTCCAGACACGGAGGACCCTTAAACAAGGGCCCAAAATTCGATGCTACGACACTCGTCCTAATTCCGCATTCTTACTCCTAAAAGAATATGGAATGAGGGGCAAATGATATGGGTAAAAAATATCCACCAACAGGAAGGTGACACTTGTCACCACCCGATGGCACCAACACTGCTCCTTGATTCTTGGAGATGTGGGAGTGGCACTTGCCCACTTTTTCACTATCCCACTATCTCATTATGAGCAATAACTGCCCATTAAAACCTGGTAACCTCTCACTAATGAGGAGAACTACCCATTATGTCAAGTAACCGACCCTTTAATATATTCCTATAAAATGGAAGAGAAGGGGAGGAAAAAGGTAAGTTTTGACTATTTATAATAATCTCAGCTATTCTCTCAAAATGGCTTACTGATTTAAGCATCGAAGACTTTCCGTCGGAGCCCCCTCCAGGGTCCCGGCGCGTCACCGTTTGCTCGTGTTGTGCTTTGCAGGTCTGCTGGCGTGCTCGTTTGGTCTCAACCGACGCTCGTTCGGTCCCGGTCAATTTTTTTGCCACAACAAAGATAGTTTACGAAACGTACATGTTCGAGCAACATTCAAAGCATTCAAAATAGTGACAAATAGAGTCGCTAGATATGCTAGCGTGGAGGATGATCCTATTACACTGATAAACGATACAAGCCTTTTCTTTTTGCTATGCGCAAAATCTTGAAAAAATTTTTGCACAGCGAACCAACTTATTAGCGTACCAAATGATATAATGCTAGAAAGTGTGTACACATAATTCCTTGATTTACGGAATCATATCGAAAAAGAAAATGATTATGAACACCCACATAGGACCTCACCTCCGAATACCGTGTATTTGTCCGCGGTTAGGCCAAACCCCCTCCTATATTCCCGAAAAACCCCTTCACATTCCCCCAAAAATCTCGCCATTTTCTACTCCTTTTTAAGTAAGTGAATTTTTTTTCATTCCCCATCTTCTTCGGCATTTTCCAATCCGTGTCCGAAAATCCTTGCATTATCAAAATTTTCCTTAAAAAAGGTAAATTAATCAACTCTCTCTCTCTCTCTCTCTCTCTCTCTCACGCGGAAACGCGCACACACACACACAATGTATAACGGGGGGGGGGGGGGGGGTCATTGTTTGATGTAAGAGAAGTGCCGGCGAGACACAGAGTTACAGTAAAGTTGGGGTTTGGTCGCTAGCTTCTGTTTTTCGGGTGGGTTCGATTGCTAGCTCAGTTTTTGAGGTTTTGGTAGCAATCAGTAGTATAGATATTTACTCGGTCTCAGTTTTTATTCTTTTTAAATCGTTGAAAATGAAGCAAACAAGATCTTGGAAGGGCGGTGAAGAATTATTAAATATTTGAAAAATGGGGGACCGGGTCCAATCTGCAGCCTTGTGACACTTGTTATCTGCGATGCCCATTTTGAATGTTTCTCACACGCTCTGTGTTAGCCCGTTTCTTTGTTTTTATTTGATTTGGTATTTAATAAGTATTTGTTTTCAACTGAGTATATATAAATGTTTTCTGTGTGTATGTGTGATCGGAACTCTCTGGGTTTTCGATTCTTTGAATTCTTTTCTTGGGTTTTGCTCATGGATGGTGTTTGATAGTATCTGGATTTGTACCTTGAGATCATTACAACAGGTACTTTTTTTCGGGTATGATGGCTTTATTTTGAACTGTTCTGCACTTTCTTTGGTGGGAAAGAAATTTGAGTTTTGTTCACCTTTTAGGTTTGAAAAATGTGCTTTTCGCTTTTTGCTTCACATGTAGGGGGAGATTAAAGTGAGGTGGTTATAGGCTATTCAGAGACTGAATCATTTTTTATGCTTTGATCTACCAAAGAACGGAATCATGTCTAGCATATTCTCGTTTTGCTTGATTTCCTCCAATGCTGTTGCCTATTCTGAATCAGACACTATGCTGTAGAGAGCAGGTTGTAGAGGTTTCTGGGGTTTTTTCGGGTTAATGTTTGAATTACAATTAACCCTTGTGTTGGATCTTGCTAGTTGCTAGTAAACTTATCTGCTTTTGTTTTCCTTGTAGGAGATCTTTTAGGATTGGTTATATATACGTTGTCCTGTTTGGAATCTAATAAACATGGCTTCGAGATCGTCGAAAGCACCAGAAGCAATGCAGGGCAAGGCCTCAGTGACCTTTGCAAGGAGGACTTCATCGGGTAGGTATGTAAGCTATTCGAGGGAGGATCTTGATAGTGAAATTGGCAGTGGGGATTTCATGGACTACACAGTTCATATACCGCCTACGCCGGATAATCAGCCCATGGATCCTTCGATATCGCAAAGGGTTGAGGAGCAGTATGTGTCGAGTTCTCTATTTACGGGTGGGTACAACAGCGTTACTCGTGCTCATCTGATGGATAAGGTGATTGACTCGGAAACCAATCATCCCCAGATGGCTGGTGCAAAGGGGTCTTTGTGTTCAATCCCAGGTTGTGATTCGAATGTTATGAGTGATGAGCGGGGTGTGGATTTACTCCCCTGTGAATGCGATTTCAAGATATGCAGGGATTGTTATGTTGATGCTGTGAAAACCGGTGATGGAATTTGCCCGGGCTGTAAAGAGCTGTACAAGTCAACTGACTTGGATGAGTCTGCGGTGGATAATGCACGGCCTCTACCTCTGCCTTCAAATATTGAAATGGCTAAGATGGAGAGGAGGTTGTCAGCGAAGATGGAGAGGAGGTCATCGTCGAAAATGGAGAGGAGGTTGTCAATGATGAAATCAACTAAGTCGGCATTGGTTAAAAGCCAGACTGGGGATTTTGATCATAATAGATGGCTGTTTGAGACAAGCGGGACTTATGGTTATGGGAATGCTATATGGCCAAAGGACGGTGGATTTGGGGACGATAAAGATAATGGTGGTACTGAGCCTTTGGAACAACTCAACAAGCCATGGAGGCCGCTCACCCGTAAACTGAAGATACCTGCTGCAGTCATCAGCCCGTATCGGTAATAGTTACTTTTTTTTGTCTTATTATTTGTTCATTATGCTTGTCTCCCCGCCTTCCCCTTTTTATCTCTCAGTAAATGCAGTATAAGCAGTGTTAGGCCCCAATATATAGTGAATATTCCCTTAAGTTACATTGGTAGTTTCCTAGCTATTAATTTGTTTGCATTTGGTGGTTGTTGATACATCTATTAGCATGCTTTGGTGATTCAAGATTGTTGTGGCTAATAGTACTATTGTTTTTTTTTGGTGTGTAAAATTAGAACTGACCAAATTTAGTGTATTAGAAGGAACATGTTTTTGAGTTCATATGTGTTTCCATGATATTGTTATGATCAACTAATAGTATTGTTTAGAATGTCTGATTTTATATGTGTTTTGGACTTCCATTTCAAGTTATAAGCTACCATGTGAAGATTGGTCCAACTAATGCTTGTATAATTTGGAATGGTGAATGTTCTCTTTTTAGATAGAATTTCTGATACCAAATCAGAGGTAACAATTGTTAACTCATTGCAGTTCGAAGTTACTTCTTCTCTTGTCACTATTGATATATTAGTTGTGTATACCAACTTGTATTCATTTAGGTGTTTGTTGTGATCAATCTTTTCCAGATAGCAGTTACTGACGCTCTAGAGACTATAAGTGCATATACTCCAATTCTTCCTGCAAAAGGGTGTACATACATCATTTTTCATGCCACCGTCCTTTTTAATTTCTAGTGCCATAGCTGTCTTCAGGAAGTGCTGAAGTATCTTTCTGGTGTATTTTGTCCTTTAGATGCTGAATCTGTTGTGGATGCATTGAGATTTAAGAGTAATGCACTGCAAACTATACAAAAGGGAAGTTGTTTTTCATGAGTTAATCTTCATTTTCTGCCTTATGATTGCAGGCTTCTGATTCTTGTTAGAATGGTTGTTCTTGGATTATTTCTTGTGTGGAGGATCGGTCACCCCAATGAGGATGCAAGATGGCTCTGGCTTATGTCAATTGTGTGTGAAGTTTGGTTTGCATTCTCTTGGCTACTTGATCAGCTTCCCAAGTTGTGCCCTGTTAATCGTGCGACAGACCTTAAGGTCTTGAAAGAAAAGTTTGAAACACCTAGTCTCCATAACCCTACTGGAAAATCTGATCTTCCAGGGGTGGATATCTTTGTTTCCACTGCCGATCCAGATAAAGAGCCACCTCTTGTCACTTCAAACACCATTCTTTCAATTCTGGCTGCTGAATACCCAGTCGACAAGCTTGCTTGTTATGTCTCTGATGATGGAGGTGCTCTGCTCTCTTTTGAAGCCATGGCAGAAGCTGCAAGCTTTGCCAATCTGTGGGTCCCATTTTGCAGAAAACATGACATTGAACCAAGGAATCCAGAATCTTATTTCAACTTAAAAAGAGATCCCTTCAAGAACAAGGTGCGTCCAGATTTTGTCAGGGACCGTAGACGAGTGAAGCGTGAGTACGATGAGTTCAAAGTTCGGATCAATGGCCTTCCAGATTCAATTCGTCGTCGTTCTGATGCCTATAATGCTCGTGAGGAAATTAAGGCAATGAAGCATCGGAGAGAGGTTGGTGGCGAGGAACTACTGGAAAGTTTGAAGATCCCTAAAGCCACATGGATGGCAGATGGAACCCACTGGCCTGGCACTTGGATGGTTTCTGCTCCGGAGCACTCCAGGGGTGATCATGCTGGAATTATACAGGTAGTCATCTAGATAAGTGCTATTTACTATAGCTTTTGATAGCCTATAATGACGTTAATCGATTTCGTTTTACTCGTTTGGCAAATTTACTCAGTCAAAATCCATTGCGTTTCTGTTTCTAATATCATCGTTTATTAGACAAAATCTATAGGTGAACCGGCCAAAAAAATCCCGGGTCTAGTTCTCGTACTTGACTCAAAGTTTGATCCTGGTGGCTTACAAATTCATCATATGTATCAAAAACTCGAATTGTCTAATTGGTGCCATGAGGGCCATGCTAAACTGTAGGTTGTTTAGACTTGATGTCTATCTTTAGACATAAACAATATTAGGCTGTGCTAGTAAAAGGAAATTATAGATATGTTTCAGCTAAAGTTTTCAATTCTCGGGCAGATTATTTCGTCTTGACATGTATTACATATTCACCTCCTCTGTGCTACGTCCTACCTATGTTTTACATATGCTCCAACTTAGTTCACCTGATATATTTACTGGCCATTTGATCGAGCTCCAGTTTTCCGACCTTGGCCGCTCGTCTATTTCCCTATTCTGTTCTCTCCTTATGTAATTTATTAAACTGTTTTGAACTTCATCCATAACAATTCTTCCTAGAACCTTCCCGGTTTATCTGGTCTATCAAATTTCCCTGGCTAACAGATAGGCTGACTTTTTGAAACTGCAGGTAATGTTGAAACCTCCAAGTGGTGAACCATTGCATGGAACGGATCTTGACACGAGTTCTCTTGATTTTACAGAAGTTGACATTCGACTTCCTCTGCTGGTCTATGTTTCTCGTGAGAAGCGACCTGGCTATGATCACAACAAGAAGGCTGGGGCCATGAACGCCTTGGTTCGAGCCTCAGCCATTATGTCGAACGGGCCTTTCATTCTTAATCTTGATTGTGACCATTACATATACAACTCCCAAGCAGTAAGGGAAGGCATGTGCTTTATGATGGACCGTGGTGGGGACCGAATTGGTTACGTCCAGTTTCCTCAGCGGTTTGAGGGAATTGACCCGTCTGATCGCTATGCGAACCATAACACAGTTTTCTTTGACGTCAACATGCGTGCTCTTGATGGGCTCCAGGGCCCCGTTTATGTTGGTACTGGATGTCTCTTCCGCAGGGTTGCCCTTTATGGTTTTGACCCACCTCGATCAAAGGAATATCACCCTGGCTTTTGGAGCTGCTGTTTCGCTCGTCGCAAAAAAAGCGCAACTGTTGCTTCAGCTCCCGACGAGAACAGATCACTTAGAATGGGAGATTCAGACGATGAGGAAATGAACGTTGCTCTATTTCCTAAAAAATTTGGAAACTCAAGTTTTCTTGTTGATTCCATTCCAGTGGCGGAATTTCAAGGCCGCCCTCTCGCTGATCACCCGGCTGTGAAGAATGGACGCCCTCCTGGTGCACTTACAATTCCTAGGGAACTTCTCGATGCGTCTACTGTGGCTGAAGCAATTAGTGTCATTTCTTGCTGGTATGAAGAAAAAACTGAATGGGGCAATCGAGTTGGGTGGATTTATGGGTCCGTAACTGAGGACGTGGTAACAGGATATAGGATGCACAATCGTGGATGGAGATCTATTTACTGTGTTACCAAGAGGGATGCCTTTCGTGGCACCGCCCCAATTAATCTGACTGATAGGCTCCACCAGGTCCTTAGGTGGGCCACTGGTTCAGTCGAAATTTTCTTCTCCCGTAATAATGCTCTTCTCGCCAGTCCTAGGATGAAGTTTCTTCAAAGAATTGCTTACCTCAATGTTGGTATCTACCCCTTTACCTCCTTTTTCCTCATTGTTTACTGCTTCCTTCCAGCACTCTCTCTCTTCTCGGGTCAGTTCATTGTCCAGACCCTCAATGTTACCTTCCTAGTATACCTCTTGGTGATCACCTTAACCCTTTGCATGCTTGCTGTTCTGGAGATCAAGTGGTCTGGGATTAATCTGGAAGAGTGGTGGCGTAACGAACAGTTTTGGTTAATTGGAGGCACAAGTGCCCATCTTGCTGCTGTTCTTCAGGGTCTTCTGAAGGTCATTGCTGGTATCGAGATCTCGTTCACTCTGACATCCAAATCCGCGGGTGATGAAAACGACGATGATTATGCCGATCTCTATGTCATCAAATGGTCGGCCCTCATGATTCCACCAATTACGATCATGTTGACCAACTTAATTGCGATTGCAGTAGGTTTTAGTCGAACAATATACAGCACGATACCGCAGTGGAGCCGTTTGTTGGGAGGGGTGTTCTTCAGCTTCTGGGTTTTGGCTCACCTATACCCTTTTGCAAAAGGGCTCATGGGAAGGCGTGGTAGGACTCCAACAATTGTCTTTGTTTGGTCGGGGCTTATCGCGATTACGATCTCCCTCCTTTGGGTTGCAATCGACCCCCCATCTGGAAATAATGAAATCGGAGGTTCGTTCCAGTTTCCCTGATTCTTTCTTGCTCCGGCTCAGATAGTCATTCCTGATCCCGTCACATGGTGCAAAGTAAATCGCTTTCGAGTTTCAGCTGTTCTTTTTTCCAGCAACTGGTAAGAAACTTGAAGTAGGGCGTTGAACGGGATAATGATCTGTTATCACTGTTAAATCACAACATTTGTTTCATTCTGGATGTTTATAGTGGTAGGGCTTATATACATTCTTTGGAATTCACAATGGTAGTTGGAACCCATTCCCATTAAGTCAATCTTTTGCTTATCTAGAATCTATCTTCTGCAATCTGTGGGTTTATTCTGCATTGATCATGCAGGTTATTGAATTGACGGGAGTCTAGTATTACCTCCATCTGTGGCAGAAAATTTTTGCCTCCTTGCTGCCATTTGAAAATGACTCCACCTTGTGCCAAATATCTGATACCTCTTTTCTTCACCTTTCAATTTTTATTGGAAGCATTTTATATCTCTTATTCCCTTCAATCTTCGTCACCAATACCTATTAACGAAGAATACCAAACCATAACATTGCCAACCACCATATCCCACGACTGCCACCATCGCCACCACCACCGATGACTAACACTCCCGCAAACCAAACTACAAACACTGCCAACTACCACACTAATGAAGCCTTAACTTGCAAGCTAGTGTGTTACTGCCATAACAGTAGTTAGCTGTGGCAAAGGAGATGTGCTGATCTTGGTAGAGGTGCTTCTGATTGTTGAACATACGAATTCAGAAAAAGATCTCAAGTATTGGGAAATGATAGAAAAGAGAAGAGAGGAAAATACAAATAAAAATAAAAAATCAAAGTAAAAACTCAAGTATCCAAAACTATATAAACAACTCATCAGTTTTGTGAGAAAAAAATTACTCAAGGAGGTTTTGGTTTGACTTTTTTGAAAACAAAAACTAAAAATTGAAATGGGTTTGAAAGACACCCGTGTGATCACAAATTCACAATTAATAAAAAGGTCCCTTTTGAAAATGCCAAGTAAAGAATAATGGGAGCCAATCATGTCTTATTGCTTTGAGATGTTTTCACTAAGCAAGATTCTGGACTTCAATGGCTTTTGTCGCAGAACTACTCTCGGATATGTACGAGTAGGGTGATTTAGCTCCATGCAAGAGCGTCGGCAATCAAGCGACTGACCGCATGTTAAAACATGATATATGTTATGGGCTCATTCTTTAACAGTTTAAATTTTAGACCAACTGGGAACTTAACATGGTATTAGAGTTTGGCTTGGCAAGGTTTTATGTTCAATTCTTTCCGTTTGTATATTTGGTCCGCATTTATAATAATACGATTTGCACTTTGTTTATTCATGCAACCGAGACTTACACATGAAGGGGAGTGTTAAAACGTGATATACATTGTTGGGTCCATTATATAGCAACTTAAAATTTTAAAACATGTGATAAATTAACGGCGCATGAGGGTGTGCGTGGCGCATTTGGACGGGCACAAAATCGATAATGGGATTACGGTGATGGTGAGAGAACTAGGGCCGGTTCCATAACAGTGAGATTTTGTTGTAGATCTATTGGAGCATGTACAAGTCATCCTCACATGATGCATATCAGATTCAAAATAAAGGATAGAAACAGTCAAAGGGCTAGGAAGTTATCTTAGGAAGTCAAACACTTACAAAGTTATCTTATCATGTCATTTTCAGATGAACTGCAATGTATTTATATATACGGGTCAGATTGTACAAAAATACAAGATAGAGAAATAAACGACGTTCTTTACTTTTCTTCTATGGCACCACGAGCCTAGTGGTATGCCGACCTTTTTTTTTTTCCCCATCCCTTCGTGTCATGGCTTCCTCTTCAAACCCTAATAACCCTAGCTCTTCCCTTGTCTTCCCCTTAAACCACCTTGAAGACCTTATATCTGTTAAATTCACCACATAAATCTATCTGCTATGGAAAAGCGAATTTCTTCCACTTTTTCGTGGGTATGATCTTCTTGGTTTCGCTGATGGCACTAATCCATGCCCTCCTAAATATCTTGACTCCACCAACATGGCTATACCTACCTCTGATCTCATGGTTGCCTCCTCAGACTCTATTACACCTTTTGAAAATCCGTCCTACACATTCTAGCATAAACAAGATTAACTTCTGCTAGGCTGGATCCTGTCATCTTTTCTTCGCCTGCACACCTCTGCTGCTGTTTGGCTCTCTCTTGAACCCATTTTTGCGTCCCAATCCAAAGCCAAAATTTTTAACCTCCGCTACGATCTTCATCATCTCAGCAAATATTGACTGACTATTTTTAAAAAAAGTAAAACAATTTTTGACACCCTGGCTGCTATTGGTTAACAAATCGCTAACGACGACCTTATCAATGCTCTCCTAGCCGGTCTTGGTCACGAATACCAATCTTTTGTTATTTCCATCACTACTGGCTCAGATTTCATCTATTTGGATAACATGTATGCCCTTTTCCTCACTCATGGGGCTAAGATGGAACGCCAGCATGCACGAGAGCTCTCTTATCCTCAAGTGCATGTTGCCATTGTGACCTGACCTCCCCTATCTCCACCTTCGGCCCCATCTCCCAAATTTCACCACCCATACTCTCCCCCCACCCCCCCCCCCTTCACCGAAAATAAATACAAGGGGTGCCACCTTCAACGTGGCGATGGTCTCTTATCAAGCCAACTTCTCTTCCCAGCTACCCGCACATCATCCCACCTCCTCTGTCATATGCCATCACTGCAATCAACCCAGTCAGATTTGACCTTACTATACGCACACATCTTGATGCTACAAGTCAATTCATTCTCCTATGTCAACCAGCAGTCTGCTATCTCGTCATTAGGTTGAACTCAATCCTTCCCCCAGTGGTTATCATAGTGTTGTTGGAGCTCTCCAATATCTTTCGTTCACCCGCCCACATATTTTTTTCTTAGTCAATAAAGTTACCTCTCTATCAACCCTATATTTCAGTCATGCACCAAGCACATTGAAATCGACTACCATTTTGTCCGTTAACGTGTTAGTAGCAAGGCCCTGGATGACCGCTTCATCTCCACCATTGATTATTCGGTTGATATCTTCACTTAGCCCGGGCTCCACATATACGATACTACGCTGAGCTTGGGGGTGGGGGTGGGGGGGGGGGGGGAGGGGGTTGATATTGGAACATGTATCAAGTCATCCTTACTTGATGCAAATCGCTGAGCTTGGGGGGGGGGGGGGGGGAGGGGGTTGATATTGGAACATGTATCAAGTCATCCTTACTTGATGCAAATCAAATTCAATAAATGATAGAAACAGTCAAATGCTTAGGAAGTGATCTTAAAAAGTCAAACACGTGGGAAGTTATCTTATCATATCATTTTCAAATGTGCAGTCCTATATATATATATATATATATATATATATAGGGAGCTGATCCATTGCTCGCGCTAGCAAATGGAGTTAAGTTGCAAGCGCGATCTGACCGTCCATCCTGAAAAATGGACGGCTCAGATCGAATACTGTCAGTCGTCCGCGACACTATGTCGCGGACGGACTTTTTTACCTTTTTGCCCCTCCGCCCTGTCCGCTAAACTATATCGCGGACGGACTTTTTTAGTTTTTAAGCCCGTCCGCTACATTATGTAGCGGACAAATTTTTTGACAAAAATGACAGTCTGTTACGTCCGCTACATTATGTAGCGGACAAGCAGTAGTGGACGGAAGGGATTGACTTTGCTCTGTCTTCTTGAGTGTTCAATTCAACTACCATGGAATCAGACAAACCAAAATAAATCCAATGTTGCTGATGCCCACAAATCCGTTCAGACCACCACCATCGCCGCCCAACATCATCCCATGTAGAAATAATAGTCAAAAAACCCACCACCACCATGAAATAGAAAATTGCCGCCACGACCGATCAAGTAACCGCTGCCTCAAATCAACCCATCACCATAGAAGGAGAGGAAGAAGAAACCCCAACCACCACCACCACTGTCGCCCACAACACCCACCATCCGAACCTCTGCCGCCCACAACCATCAACATCCAAGATCTGTATCTAACTCCAATTAAATTAGAAGAAAAGATGAAAAAAAAAAAAGAAGTTTGACGAAAATCTGGAGAATTGCTTTGAATTAGTTGGAAGAAATCTGAAGAAAATCTATATATATATATATATATATATATATATATATATATATATATATATATATGCAGCTGATCTGTTGATAGCGCTAACAAAATAGGAGATTTTGTTAGTGCGATCTGGTCGTCCAACCCGAAGGGATGGGCGACCCAGATCTTTTTTTAAATTGTCAGTCGTCCGCTACATAGTGTAGCGGACGGACTTTTTTACCATATATTGCCCCTCCTCCCTCGTCCGTTACACTGTATGGCGGATAACTTTTTTGCACTGTCAGTCAAAAAGTCGTCCGCTACACTGTGTAGCGGACGACTTTTTGACTGATAATGGTCAAGTCATCCATAACTCCCCTGACAGTTGTCACATCAATCCTAGGGCGACAATCTGAGTTATATATATATATGTGTGTGTGTGTGTAACTCAGATTGTACAAGATACAACATCGAGAATAAACAACATTTTTTTACTTTACTTTTCTTATAAGATCGATCAAGGGGTTGTCAGAGAGAAAAGAGATCAGTTGGGTTGGCGAAGTTTTTTGATAAATACCATATTTGCCCTTGGAAATTCTGATATCTATGAGGCTTTATCTACGTTGGACTGGCCTGAGTTGAGAAAATAGTTGGTGGTATTCATTTGATACGTTTAGGACATAAGGAATTCAAGCCAAACTTGATGTATTCTTTAAAACGGTCAAATCTCATTAAATTTAGATTAAATCAGTTTTTAAAGTGTTTGGCAATAAAAGTAGATTAATTAAATCTACTTCAAGATACTCAAAATCAATAAAATCTAGCATCTTTTTTTTTTTTTTTGAATTCTAATGTAATCAATCCAAGTTTGACTTTAAAAACATAGATATTAAATATTCCATCCCTATAATTATAATATTTGATCATTTTGGCACATTAGACTAACTTCTTATTCTTTTTATCCAAACGAACGTCACAACTTCCAATCGATTTTACTTAAAATAGATGTAAAGCTGCTTTTAAAATCTGATTTAATTAGAATTTATTATTGAGAATACGATTCAAACGGCATAGTTTTAAAATTAGTCCTTTTGTCTTTTTTCTTTTTTGGCAAAATGCTAATTATGTTCAAGGGACTTGAAAAGGGACAAATTAGCCATGTGCCAATAATATGGCCTTTGGCTCCACGTTACCCATATATATTTTTGTGATTTTGACCAAATGTTATATAGTAAAAATCCCGTTGTCTTCTAAGTCACATTATGTGAACTGAACATAAAGGGCCATTATTGAGAGGAAATTTCAATTTTCTTTTCATGTTTTTGGTCTCGAGGCAATCAATATGAAACATTTTTTTTGTGGAAAAAGGCATAAAAGGAAGTGAGATAGCTAAAATATCCCCCTAACCAACTTATGACACGTGGCATGGATGACTTTGAGCGGAACTGAGGAATCTGTATCGGAACAGATTCTGAGAGAGGTGATAGAATCCGTTTAGGATTCAACTGCTAAAAGGATAAGTCCTGGTAGGACTCTACTACGTGAGGGATCAGCGAGGAAAGAATCCTAAAGGAGAGAGGAGTCTGGGAAATGGCCTACATAAGGGGAAAATCCTCAGGTACATAGACAAGTTCACACACAAGCACACAGTGCATTCTTACGCTATTCAGAGCTCTACCTTAGTAGCGACGTTTTGACTTTAGCATCGGAGCCGCCTCCACCGGAACATTCCCGGTGGTCACTCCGTGTTCTATTTTGCAGGTCTATTTCCTAGCCGTGGATCCCGATCAATATTCTAGCAGCAACATTTTGGCGCCATCCGTGGGACCGACAGGGAACATGGCAAGGAAATCATCTTCAGACGCTCCTGCAGCCAGTCGCTCGGTCCAAAATCGGCGAGCAAGATCAAGTTGCTCCCGCCGAAGAGGGCGTAAACCGACACCATCCCAACACCATTCCTCGGACGACCGGATTAATGTGACCTCAGTCACCCCGAATACAACTGACAGTTCCCAGGGAACTCGTTCCCCGACCCCTCTTCTAAAGAGGGGAGATTTACGCCATCGCCTGACCCGAAAGCTGTTTGATACTCTGAATGCAGACCTGACCAGAGAAGTCCATGAACTTAAGGGCGTGGTGACTACCTTACAGAAGAAGCTCGAGGCGGTGGCCCCGACGATCTCTACGAACCAGACACATCTGGATCCCAGCGACCTTCGCCTTAGACTGACCTCAAGGTCCGGCTATGGTCGAAGCCATAAGTCAGAGACTGATCCCAGCTACCAGCCAAGACATGTGGCCAGAAGCGAATCATATCTCCGACGAGAGAAGTCAATAGAGGACAGCACGAATTCGCCTCTCGCAGTAAGCGACAAAATTCGAGGACGACGCTGCGCGGAGCAAAAACATTGTCCCCAAGGACGAGTTCATGGCCCCGGACGAAAAGTCCGTCCCCAAGGACGAAAAGTCCGTCCCCAAGGACGAACTTCTCGCAAACCCACCTCCGGGCCATGCCCGGAAGAATTCACTCCTCCCAGGGATGATTAGGGATACCCCCTGTCCAAAGGAATTGAGAAGGCGAAACTCCCTCCTAATTTTTGGATGCCGCAGTGCGATTTATATGATGGGAGCGGAGACCCCGGAGAGCACGTCTACCAGTTCCAAACAAATATGCTGCTCCTCCAAGTCTCGGATGCCGTCATGTGCCGGGCATTCCCAACCACTTTGAGGAAGGCGGCGCATGCGTGGTTTAAGTCCCTACGACCCAGGTCTATCCATTCCTTCGCCCAGCTATCTGACTTGTTTCAGAAACATTTTGTGAGCAGCCGAACTCGGAGGAAGAATTCGGCTAGTCTCCTCAATGTAGTCCAAGAAAGGAACGAATCTCTGTCGCGGTATTTGGGACGTTTCAACGAGGCGACGTTAGAAATAGACAACTTGGACGAGTCAGTAAAATACACTGCTTTTATGCGCGGGCTTCGTCCTACAACCAAGTTTGCATTTGCGGTAAATAAGAGCCCCCCTGGAAACATGAGCGACTTGTTGGATAAGGCCAACAAATACATCCAGGCCGAAGAATACTTGGAAACCCACAAAGAACACAGAGGAGACAATGGGCAAGGGCAAGAAAAGAGAGCCCGGGAAGATAGTCCAAGAAGTGGACGGGGTTCTAAGCGTTCAAGGAGAGACGAAAGGCGCCCAAAAGAAATGTTCGACATGAAGAATCTGACGCCATTGAATGCTAGACCGTCGCAGATTCTCCATGAGATAAAGGATAAAGAGATACTGGAAAGACCAGAGAAGATGAGGTCGGCGCCCAGTCAGAGAGATAGGAACTTGTGGTGCCATTACCACAATGACCATGGTCACACTACCGACAAGTGTGAATCGCTCAAGCGCGCAATAGAGGCTCTTATCAAACGGGGACATCTGCGAGGGTATGTCAATCACAGAAATGAAAAGAGGGAAGCCACCCCCTTAGCAGGAAGAGATGAAGTACGAGAGAATGCGGGCGTCATCAATACTATCTCAGGAGGAATCGCGGCAGGAGGCTCTTCCGGACAAGGACGAAAAGCTTACGTAAGGGAAGTCCTCACAACTATGGGACCGCCGGCAAAAAAGCAGAAGAAAGAACCGGCCCAGACAATATCCTTCTCTGATGATGATGTGGGAGACACAAGAATACCTCATGACGACCCCCTAGTAGTCACACTTCGGGTGGGAAACTTCGACGTGAAAAGAATCCTCGTAGATAATGGAAGCTCAGCGGAAGTACTCTTTTACGAGGCGTTTCAAAGAATGAACATCCCATCCGACTGCTTACGGAAGATAGATACGCCTCTATACGGTTTCTCTAACCACCCTGTCGTTTGCGAAGGAATTATTGCATTACCAGTGACTGTAGGTGCCCCTCCGAACCAAGCTAAGCTGATGCTAGATTTCGTGGTGGTACGTGTTCCTTCAGCATATAATGCAATTTTGGGCCGAACTGCATTAAACCAGTTAAGGGCTGTGGTATCAACATACCACATGAAAATGAAATTCCCCACGGAGAATGGAGTTGGGGAAGTCAAGGGAGACCAGGCGGTGGCTCGGCAGTGCTACATGGCGTCATGCCGAAACAGAGCCAATGAAACCCTCATGATTGAAGATTTGAGGGATGAGACCAAAGTCGAAAGAGGCAAGCCCGCCGAAGACCTCTTTGATATCGAGCTGTACCCAGGCAACCAAGAGAAAACAGTAAGGGTAGGGACAGGACTGTCAGACGACCTCAAGCTCAAGCTTGTGGACTTATTGCAGAACTACTCAGATATCTTCGCTTGGACGGTGTCGGATATGCCCGAGATTGATCCGAAAGTGATCACCTATAGATTGAATGTGGACCCGCTCAAGAAGCCGGTCAAGCAAAAGAAGAGAACCTTCGCTCCAGAAAGACAGGTAAAAATCGAAGAAGAAGTTGACAAGTTGTTGGCAGCTGGATTCATCGAGGAAATATCATACCCTGATTGGATAGCTAATGTCGTGATGGTACCCAAGTCGAGCGACCGTTGGCGAATATGCATCAACTTCACTGACCTCAACAAGGCCTGTCCAAAGGACAGTTACCCGCTACCACGAATTGATATCTTGATTGATGCAACTTCGGGTCATGAGCTGTTGAGCTTTATGGATGCGTATTCTGGCTACAACCAGATCAAGATGTGCGTGGACGATATTCCCAAGACCGCCTTTATTACAGAACGAGGATTATATTGCTACAAAGTCATGCCTTTCGGACTAAAGAACGCAGGGGCAACTTATCAGCGCCTTGTTAACATGATCTTCCACGATTCAATTGGAAAGAATATGGAGGTATACGTGGATGACATGCTGGTGAAGAGTGTAAAAGCAGAGGCTCATGTGAAAGACCTTAAAGAAACCTTTGAAATCCTGAGAGCTTATAACATGAAGCTAAACCCACTCAAGTGTGCGTTTGGCGTAGCGTCGGGGAAGTTCTTAGGATTCATGGTATCTCAGAGGGGTATTGAAGCCAATCCAGAGAAGATAGGCGCCATTCATGCCATGAAGTCGCCTAAGACAATCAAGCAGGTTCAGGAACTCACAGGAAGAATAGCTGCTTTAGGAAGGTTCATGTCGAAATCAGCAGAAAAATGCCTTCCCTTCTTTAAGGCTATCAGGAAGGCGAAAGATTTCGAGTGGACAGAAGAATGCCAAAAGTCGTTCGAGGAATTAAAGCGTTACTTATCGTCCCCGCCGCTTCTTACAAAGCCAATCACTGGTGAAGACTTGTTCATATACCTATCGATCAGTGAGGTTGCGGTGAGCACGGTCTTGATCAGAGAAGAAGAAGGCAAGCAAAGACCTATTTATTACATAAGCAAGGTCCTGCAAGACGTGGAGACCAGATACCCTCGAATAGACAAAGTGGCCCTTGCCCTCGTCACATCGGCTAGAAAACTGAGACCATATTTCCAGTCACACACCATCGTTGTGTTGACTGATCAGCCACTGGGGAAAGTACTCCAAAAAACTGGGTGAATTTGATATCAAGTACCAACCCCTACAGCAATTAAGGCTCAAGCCTTATCAGATTTTGTTGTTGAGTGCACAATACCGGAAGACCCCCGGCAGTTGATTCTTTCCGAAGTTTCGGACCCTTGGCTTCTTTATGTCGACGGTTCTTCAAAGGTTGGAAATAGCGGAGCCGGGCTTATACTTATCAGCCCCGAAAAGTTCAAAATTGAGTATGCCCTTCGCTTTAACTTTTAGGCATCAAATAATGAAGCGGAATACGAAGCGCTATTAGCAGGAATAAGGTTGGCACAATCTCTGAAAGTCGACTCCCTTTCCGTACACAGCGATTCCCAGTTAGTTGTGAATCATATATTGGGAGAGTATGGAGCGAAAGATAATAGAATGGCCCAATATCTCCAGGCCGTGAAGACCGAAGCCGCCAAGTTCAAGAATTTCGCCATCCGCCACATACCGCGTGACCAAAATACCCAGGCAGACTCACTGTCAAGACTGACCTCCGAAGACATTTCGGAGTTCTCACGTGCAATATATACATTGAGTTCCTCGAAGAAAGAAGTATCCAGCTCTCAAATGAAGTGGATGTGATAGAGCATGAACCGTGCTGGATGGACCCAATTATTCAGTACCTCGCATCGAGGGCGTTACCTATAGAGAGAAGCGAAGCACGTAATTTACGTGCTAAAGCTGCTCGGTTTGCCCTTATAGATGGTGTGCTATACAAGAAGTCTTTTAGCCTGCCATACCTAAAGTGCCTGACCCCTAAAGAGGCAGATTATGCGTTACAGGAGGTTCATGAAGGTATTTGTGGACAACACTTGGGTGGAAGAAATCTAGCGCACAAAATCTTGAGGCATACTGGCCGGGGATGTAGAGAGACGCGATAAAGTTCACGAAAAGGTGTGACCAATATCAAAAATTCGCTCCTCTTACACACACACCGGCAGCGCCCCTTAGTATCTTAACTTCCCCAATTACGTTTGCAATGTGGGGGATGGATATTTTGGGGCCCTTTCCGATGGCTACCGGGCAAAGGCGATTTGTGATAGTTGCCATCGACTACTTCACAAAATGGACTGAGGCCGAACCGTTGGCTACCATAACGGCGTCGAAATGTGAAGACTTCTTCTGGAAGAACGTTGTCTGTCGCTTTGGGGTTTCAAAGATCCTGATCACCGATAATGGGAAGCAGTTCGATAATTCTAACTTTCGAAGCTTTTGCAAAGATCTTTCTATCTGTCTCCGTTTTACATCAGTCGCTCATCCCCAATCCAATGGACAAATAGAGAACATGAATCGCTCAATCCTTCAAGGGTTGAAGAAAAAGCTGGACGATGCTAAGGGGGCATGGGTTGATGAACTTCCGAAGGTACTTTGGGCATACCGCACAACACCTCATTCGGTGACAGGCGAGACACCATTTCTGCTGTGTTTCGGGACAGAGGCGCTGCTGCCCGTAGAAGTGGGCCTCCCCACTGTTCGAGTGTTGCAATTCTCGGAGGCAGAAAACGAGGAGAATCTTAGAGGAAATCTGGATTTGTTAGATGATGTGCGAGCCCAAGCCTTAGATCGGGTGATTTCAACGAAACAACGAGTCCCGTGATTCTACAATCGAAGGGTTCGAATGAGGATATTTAGAGTTGGGGATCTAGTCCTCAGAAAATTGGGAGTTTCAGACCCGAAGGCTGCCGTGGGGAAGTTGTCACCAAACTGGGAAAGACCTTACAAAATATCGAAGGTGCTTAGACCAGGCGCTTACTCACTTGAAACACTTTCAGGAGAAGCGATCCCGCGAACATGGAATGCAGACAACTTGAGGAGGTACTACCAGTAGAGTCTTGTATCTGTTACAAGACGTTTTCCTTTTTTGTGGGGAAAAGGGGGATAGAACACAGAAGGATAGTAGAGATGAAGTATTTCGATTATAATAAAAATCTTCTTCATCTCCTTCAGTTTGAAGTATATCGTTTCGTCTACTTAATATAAAGATCTTTACCATTCTTGGAAAGAAGTACTGCTTACATTATCCCAACGATGAATGGTTAGCTCGGATAACGATGTCCATGTTCCCAAGAACGACGTACATTCAATGCCCGGGCAGACTTCCCGAGTAGACTGCCCGATCAAGTAAAACCACGAATGATGCTCAAGCAAAGTATCACCCATTGTGATAGGGTAAGACACAAGTTTTACCCAACACGGTCTAGCTTTAGTTCTAGCCCGAGAAACGGCAAAACCATGTGGGGGATCGTCGCCCCACCCTGTTTTGTTAATTCAAAATCTGACCGAGCGTGAGTGCGAGGCTTCTTTGCCAGCCCTTAGCTGACGATAAGGGTTCGCGTCAAAGTAAAACCACGAATGATGCTCAAGCAAAGTATCACCCATTGTGATAGGGTAAGACACAAGTTTTACCCTACACGGTTTAGCTTTAGTTCTAGCCCGAGAAACGGCAAAACCATGTGGGGGATCGTCGCCCCACCCTGTTTTGTTAATTCAAAATCTGGCCGAGCGTGAGTGCGAGGCTTCTTTGCCAGCCCTTAGCTGACGATAAGGGTTCGCGTCAAAGTAAAACCACGAATGATGCTCAAGCAAAGTATCACCCATTGTGATAGGGTAAGACACAAGTCTTACCTCACACGGTCTAGCTTTAATTCTAGTCCGAGAAATGGCAAAGACATGCGGGGGATCGTCGCCCCACCCTGTCTTGTTAATTCAAAATTATACCAAGCGTGAGAAAGAGGCTTCTTTGCCAGCCCTTAGCTGACGATAAGAGCTCATGTCAAAAGTAAGAGCATCGCAAAAAATGAAATATCCAAAACAAGATTGTTTAGCATTCACAAGCCTCTGAGGCAACACAAATATTAGGAGCACATCAAACGGAAATTGAAAGATAGGGGAATAAAGGTAGGTTATCCTAAGATACAGGAGCATCCCCGGATCGGACACTCTTCTCCCCGGGAGAAATGGCATCCCCAGCTTCAGTAGGCATGGCCGTTTCACCAGACGGCGACTCAAAGCTGGGCACCACAACGTCGTCCAAGAAAAGGTCTGGATACTTGGCCAACGTTAGTTCCTTGGCTTTTTGGAAGCCCTCCTGAAAGATGGAAAGCCCGTCTTCAGTCCGCCTCCGGAGCCATTCATCACTAGCTGTACCATCAAGGAACGCATGGATGGCCTTGTTCCTGACCTCCGACTTTTCATGCCTCAGCTTCTCACATCGCTTTTCCAGACTACCAAGCTTGGTAAGCAGATCAGCATTCTCCGTCTTGAGGATCTTGACCTCCTTATCAAGTCTGTCAGCCTTGCCTTCGGCTGCTCTCTTGTCAGTCTCAGCGTTGCGAGCCACGTCCATCGCCATCGAGAACCTGTCTTGCATCTGGCTGCTATAGCAGTATGCCTGAAAAGGAAAGGGAAATGAAGACGATTATGGGGTAGGAAGAAGAGTTTAATTGACAGCGACAAAAAGAGGGAAGTAATTCCAATTACGTTGTAAGCAGCCTGGACGTGCGCCATAGCAAAGGCCTCATGAGGCTGGTTTTCCAAGATTAGTTTGTCACTTGGCAACACCCCGTGAGCTAAGTGTTGAGCAGAGACATGCGAATGGGGCATTCCCGAGTCGCCCCTCTTGATGGTCCATCTGGGACGAAAAATGGGATCCTTCTCGATGGGAAGATCCTCAACCACCAGCGGGGGTACTGGAGGACTTGGAGCGCGAAGCCTTTTTACAACGGGGGAAGAACCTTCCCCCGTGCTCTCTTTCCTTTTCCCCTTCGAAGCCTTTTGCAGCAGACCCATGAAGTCACCTTTTGCACCTCCTTCTTTGCCAGCCATTTCTGTAAAAAGGAAAGGGTTAAGGAACATGTTTACAATTACGTAGGAAAAGAATACATAAACATGGCTTTAGACTCTACCTAAACTTGGGGTCCTAGAAGACGACGTATCTATCGTCGGGTCCTGAGCCTTAGGCTTCGAAATAATTCGAGGTTCTAGAACAGGAGTTGGAGAAACAGGCGTGTCGGAGGCGGGAGGAATGAGCCTCGCATGCCGCATCTCTTGATCTGTAAGGGGCTCATCAATATTGAGAACACCCCTCCTCTTTATGTGATCGAGCAGTTTCTTGGTCACAGCATTGGGAGACAAGAACCCATCCTTTTCAAAATCTTTACAGAAACCGTTCCACTTTCTTGGGAACTCCCATCTGCCGCTTGGCCTCTGAATGAAGAAGTATCAGGAGTGCCAGCCTTTGTTGGACTTGGGACCTCCCTTTATCACTCTGATTCGGTTGTGAATATAATACCAACCATCACCTTTCGCCACACTCTTTATAAAGCATACTTCAAGGTATAATCTCATGAAATCATCAACAGTCACTGGATACCCTGAGGTCTGCACAAGATAGATCAAGCCAACTAGTTTTCTCCATCCGTTGGGCACAAGTTGACCTGGTGCCATTTTATAGTGGTTGAAAAAGGCAACAGCAAAGGGGTGCATGGGAACCCTATAGCCAGATCTAATCTGACCTTCGTAGACACTCGTTTCCAAGTTCGTACCATAGTTGGCAGGCTCTTGGAGTGCAGGAACCCGAGCAGAAAAGGGAGGAGGCAAAGGATACTCCTTCAAAAGCTCGACTATGCTTTCTTTGGTCATCTTGTTCCTCTTCTCATCTGCGGCGAACCAAGTGTCTTCATCAAATCTATCCTCGGCTTCATCTTTGATTTCCCCAAGGGCATCTCTACGGCGAAACGAAGTGCTGGTTTGGGGAGTAGAAGTTCCTACTTGGCTCCTAAAAGTTGAGGTACCTACTTGTGAAGATCTACTCTCAGAATCACTCTCTAAATTGTTCTCTGTGGAACTACCGGAGGGCGACGAAGAACTACTCGAAGAGGCTGAAGACATATTCTAAGAGAAGCTACGGTGTGGAGAGCTATGAAAAGGAAATAGATATGTGCCGAACAGGAAGAAAAGAAGAGGAACTTACTTGTTAACAGATGAGCCGAACAGAGTGAGAGTGAGTAGCAGGGGGCAAATGAGGAGAGGAGTCCAAATATATAGAAGAGTGTTGGAATAACCGCCCCTACGAAGGCGGCAACATTCAAGACACGTGTCGTCCGGGATTCCCGGAGCATTAAATTTCGAAATTCAAAATTTAACCGCCTCAACATTCAAGAGCCTTCATGGTTCCATGACACGTGGCAAGACAAAGGCTGATCCATTCCCGACCAGAGGTCCCGACCAGGTTGTCCGGCCAGAGGTCCCGACCAGGAAGTCCGGCTAGAGGTCCCGACCAGGATGTCCGACCAGGGCATTCGACCAGAGGTCCCGACCAGGTTGTCCGGCCAGAGGTCCCGACCAGAAAGTCCGGCCAGAGGTCCCGACCAGGAAGTCCGACCAGGTTGTCCAACCAGAGGTCCCAACCGGGTTGTCAGACCAGAGGTCCCGACTAGGAAGTCCGAGCAGAGGTCCCGACCAAGTTGTCCGACCAGAGGTCCCGACCGGGTTGTCTGACCAGAGGTCCCGACCGGGTTTTCCGACCAGAGGTCCCGACCGGGTTGTCCGACCAGAGGTCCCGACCAGGAAGTCCGGCCAGAGTTCCCGACCAGGAAGTCCGGCCAGAGGTCCCGACCAGAGGTCCCGACCAGGAAGTCCGGCCAGAGGTCCCGACCAGGAAGTCCTGCCAGAGGTCCCGACCAGGAAGTCCGGCCAGGGCGTCCGACCAGGAAGTCCGGCCAGGGCGTCCGACCAGGAAGTCCGACCTCCGAGCGGAGGTCCCGACCAGGTCGCCCGGCCACAGGTCCCGACCAGGAAGTCCGGCCACAGGTCCCGACCAGGATGTCCGGCCACAGGTCCCGACCAGGAAGTCTGGCCACAGGTCCCGACCAGGAAGTCTGGCCACAGGTCCCGACCAGGAAGTCCGGCCACAGGTCCTGACCAGGATTTCCCGACCAGGATGCCCGACCAGACCTCCTGGCCAGGACGTTCGGCCAGACCTCTCGACCAGGACGTTCGGCCAGACCTCCCGACCAGGATGCCCGGCCAGACCTCCCGACCAGGATGCCCGACCAGACCTCCCGACCAGGAAGTCCGACCAGACCTCCCGACCAGGATGTCCGACCAGACCTCCCGACCAGGAAGCCCGACCAGACCTCCCGACCAGGAAGCCCGACCAGACCTCCCGACCAGGATGCCCGACCAGACCTCCCGACCAGGATGCCCGACCAGACCTCCCGACCAGGATGCCTGACCAGACCTCCCGACTAGACCTCCCTAGCACATGCTTCTGAGTGCAGAATTCTAAAAGGTTCCGCTGAATGACAAACCTAGATAATTCTTAGCTGAACTGCCTTCGGTCTGTTGTTACACATGTGCCTTTAACCGTTCACTCAAGGGAACCGTCAAAGGCAGGGGGCATTATGAGATAGCTAAAATATCCCCCTAACCAACTTATGACACGTGGCATGGATGACTTTGAGCGGAACTGAGGAATCTGTATCGGGACAGATTCTGAGAGAGGTGATAGAATCCGTTTAGGATTCAACTGCTAAAAGGATAAGTCCTGGTATGACTCTACTACGTGAGGGATCAGCGAGGAAAGAATCCTAAAGGAGAGAAGAGTCTGGGAAATGGCTTACATAAGGGGAAAATCCTCAGGTACACAGACAAGTTCACACACAAGCACCCAGTGCATTCTTACGCTATTCAGAGCTCTACCCTAGTAGCGACGTTCTGACTTTAGCATCGGAGCCGCCTCCACCGGAACATTCCCGGTGGTCACTCCGTGTTCTATTTTGCAGGTCCATTTCCTAGCCGTGGATCCCGATCAATATTCTAGCAGCAACAGGAAGTAAATGCATTTGCATTTATACCAGATGGTATGTTGCCTTCTTTCTTTTACGGCTTTTTGTTGCTAGAGGTGCATTAACATTAAACATTTGATTTTAGCCGAAAAAGGATGTAAAATGACAATAAAGATGGAAAATTAGCTCCACCCTTCACTAGTGCACACACTTTTCTGAACTCATTGCTTACTATTCTTCGTTTATATGTAGTATTAAAAATATGGAATGAGAAAGATGTCTTTTTGTTTTTTTGAATACTATTTTTAGAGAGTGTTTGGAGTTGATTTTGAGATGGTCAAACCTGATTTAATCTAGATTAAATCAAGTTTGTGAGTGTTTGGCAAAAGAGATTATGAGATTGAATCTGGCTAAAAAAGTTAAAAATTGATTAAATCCATAATCCTAGAAAGTGAGGATTATGAATTAATTACTTTTTTCATAATCAGGTTTGACCTTTTAATTTATCATTATATCCCCATATTTTTCACAAAAATACATTTCATACCCTTTTAACTAATTATTAGGTGTGACTTTTAATTAACTTCTGGAGTTATATTCTCTTCTATGCTAACAGAGAGAGGGAGCACATCAGTTCATCAACAATCGCCTTCTTCCGCTTCACCATTTCTATACGCTCTTATACCTTTAATTCGGAATAAGAAGTGCTAACTTTTATAAGTAGTTGAAAATAGCTTCTTTCATAATTTTTTCGTATATTGTAGCTATTTTCAAATGAAAGTTATGTTAACATTACTTCACTAAATAGATATTAGAAGCTTTATTTATGTAGTGTCCTTTATGATCATTTTGTCATATCAAAATTGATTTAATCACTTGCTATACAAACACTTTTTGTGACTTGAAGTTAATTCACAGCTAATTTTGTGAAACAGCAAACTGATTTTACTTAAAGTAGATTAAATATGATTTTGAAAACTGATTCAGATTTAAGCTGAAATCTGCTTTTCAGAATCAATCGCAAACGCTCTCTTAAAATTACAACGATAATGATATTCATATAATAGAATCAGAGAGATACAAAAATACCTCTACACAGTTTGCATACCATTCATCATCACATCTATACGTCAAAGTAAGTGGGGGTGGATTCCAATGGCATTTGGAAGAAGTTGGTGACTCCATTACTTTGGTGTCGATTCCCGTTGTTCGTGTTTATAAGCTGTCCTGTCAGCGATAGCAGCATGGAACGATGGTGCTCGAAAGTGGTAAAGTGACGGTGGAAGATTGTGGATTTTGCAGCGATGGAACCCATTGCTTGAGCCGTGATTCTATAGGATGACGGGGTTCACCATGTATTCGTGCGGCCGCCTGTGCATTTACTTTGCGATTGCCTCCTCTCATTTAGTGAAAATAGATGTCTTTTGATTCTTACTTTTACTATAGTCATGGTACGTCATAACTCTGTCATGCATGTTGGCAAATGTAAAGCAAAAAAAAGACTAATTCGAACAAAAATGTTATAACTTTTATTTGTCCGTGTCATTCTCTTATTCACATAAAAAAAAGAAATTAGAAAAAACAGAAGAGAAAAAAGGTAACCAAATGGGGTTTATATGATACGAAACATCTGACTTTACGCCCAAGAATCAACGTAACTAATAAGGATACTAGTAAGATATATCCTCAAGGCCTTCTGTGCGATTCACCTACATGCCAAACCGAAAGAAATTGGTACTTTGCGAATCACTTAAACCAAGCATGACCGACCTGACTTTGAGACATCCAAACAGAATGTGAACTTACTTGGTACAGTGTGAGCAAGTCTGTCACTGCTGCCGTCTTATCATTACACCCTTTACAATATACCCAGCTCTTTATATTATTATATTATAAATAATAATAATGGGAGGGTAGGAGAGCACCTTTCAAAAAAAGTTCCATATGTTTTGTTTGCTTTGGATATACTTCTATTTTGATTCCTTATGGTAACGTATGATGAATATGTAAATTTGTACCTACTCTACTCCACAGTTGCTATGTGGCACTGATGTTACATCAACCCTAAGTCATGACAAGCTGTAAAGACGTTGCACATCTCGATCAACCACAACGTAACGGAACATTAGCTAAGCTATCAACTTTACGTGTAAAGTTGCAAACCATGCACATGGCCATGGCTTGTTTACCTAAAATTTCCTTCGGTGAATTCATAGTTTCGTGGCCAAACTTTTATAGGTTTTTATTCTCTCTCACATCTGTTTTTTTGGTTGTATCAGCTGGTCTCCATGTTTTCTTTTTCCTCGTGATGACAATGCGTGTGTTTCATCAAAAACAATTCTTGCTCTATGAGTTGGAAGTCTCATACAAATATATAAAAGCCTAGTTTCAGCCACCTAGTATGATTAGAGCTCATCTCAGACTCCAAGTATAGTTAGTGTGAGACGATTTCTGTCCTTAGGTATATAGCCTGGAAGATTAGATATCCCGAGGCGAGAGAAGTGATGAGAAAGGGACTCAAAGCCATGGGGCCTGAGCAAGGCCTGATACCATATTAAAACCTAATGTTTAAATCAAAAGCATGTAAAAAAGATGAAAGCCCCCACTATGTATAAGA
The DNA here is from genome assembly GCA_033070095.1 of Escallonia herrerae. NCBI lineage: Eukaryota > Viridiplantae > Streptophyta > Magnoliopsida > Escalloniales > Escalloniaceae > Escallonia > Escallonia herrerae. The sequence goes on along the minus strand of JAVXUP010000985.1, from coordinate 74,801 downwards.
ACCGATCTCAACCTTATGTATAGTCGACGTATGACTTGACACAAACGGGGTCTATAAGAGACATGAAACTTTCTTGTATTGTAACTTACTCCTACAAAATTTAAAAAGGGTGCATTTGAACATACGTAACGTGGATTATATCCTCCTCCTAATGTAAAGATTTCACTGATGAGCTAATATTAATTAAGATGGTGTATATTGGTATAAATACGAACATGATCGAGCAGTTATTTCTCAGCTTTTGCTTTTATACAAAGAATACATTATAAAAATGGTCCTTTTAAGTACAAAATAATTCTCGTTGATCCTTTTGAATCACTATCTTTTTGCTCATAAAATGGGAAGTCAAAACCTATGGTCCTTTGATTGAGGGGCATATCGGTAACCTCACAACGAATGGCCCGTGGCCGTGACATGGCACTTCCTTGCCAATGGGAGCTTCAACAGCAAACAACTCGGTCCAAATCCCACCTCCACCAGGCCTAACGTCAGAATCCCACCCTAAAATATGAACAATAAACCCTTTATTCTGGTAACACCCACATGGGTTTTGATGGGTCGGGTTGGAAACTATGGGTTTCTTGACTCTTGTAATTCCAACGGAGACACCGCCATAGGCACCGGGCCGCCGGCAGCGCCGGTGGAGGTGACAAAGTAGCACTGGCATGGCACCAACGACAACGACGTTTGGCCGAAGCCTCTTTAGCTTCTTTCCCTCGTTCCTCTTGTTGTGAGGGGTTCGCGTGTCTGTGTGCGCGCGCGTGACTAAATTTGTGAATGCAAGTGATACTAGTTTGCTAAAGTGCTTGATTAAGTTGGCTTGTTTGAAAGAAGTGGTTAAATATATGTGGTATCCAATAGTAAACAAACATCTTTAGGGTCTTTGATTGAACACTTTTTTCTAGAACAAGGATCCTTTGCTGCAACAGTATTAGCGATAAAAGTTACTGCAAGTATTTTGTCGTCGTCGTCGTTAATAGTTATGGTAACAATCATTTGTCACTAAACATATTTAGCGATTTTTCTATTAATCTCATTTTTTACCATGTCATGAAGCCATGTCACGTCATGGGGCCATTAAGCATGCAGCTACGAGTATGCCCTACAGTCAAAGGACTAAAAGCTTTGACTTGTCATTTTGTTAGCAAAAAAAATCTTTTAAATCATAAAAGTGATATCAGAGTGAAACATTTTGTACTTGAAGATCCATTAAAAACTTAAGGACTAATTTTGAAATATATCCTTATACTTCATTATATAGATATACTTTGTATACGCATTCATATTATAGCTTGTGGTTGACAAAAAATGAAAATTTTTTTGAGAACCAACTCAATATTAATTTAACATCTCTCATGCATGTACACGATCACATAGCAGCCTGTTGCACACCACTCTGCCTCCTCGAGCTGCGGCGGCCGTGGCGGTGCTTCCGGTGGCCACCAAACTTCATCTTCATCGCCTCCTTGAGCCTCCCAGACTCCTTAAACAGCTCCTTCTCCGATGGTACGATCACACACTCGGGTGGCGGAACCGGGTACCTGTAGCTGTCGTAGCAGTAGGTGTAGTACATGTACTTCTCGCGGAACCAGCGCATGGCCCTGCGCTGCTCGGGGGTGATGACCGAGTAGTCGGCCTCCTCCAGCTTGGCGGCGGCATCGGTGCAGTTGGTGGCGGAGAGCTGGTTGATGGGGTCAACTGTGCAGCCTTCAAGGACAAGGTCTGTGAACTCGGAGGCGAAGGGCTCATATTTGTAGTCAGCTTTGTGCTTGCCTCCGTTGGTGGCCCATGTGGAGGCATCCCATATGGTGGCGTACATGGACATTGGTTTTGATGGGAAGTCACCACCCATTGCTTCATTGCGCATCACCTCTCTTATTGGTACTTCATCCACATAAAATCTAAAAAAAAAATTTGCCAAAACATTAAAAGTTAGTATTTGTAAATAAGGCACATTATGCAAAAGGGTTATGCAAATTTAGGGTACTGCAGTAGTTTCGTTTTACTTTGACATTTTGTCCCAAGTTAGTTCGCTATCGCAATAAGCTTCTATAAAAAGAGGAATCAGTAAATCTCTCTATAATATTTCACATTCCTAAAACTAAATGCAACTAATTTTGCATACCTTTTGCGATAAATGACAATTTTAAAATTTTGATCAACTCCAAGACCAGCGATTGTCGTGTAACTCTTTTTAACGTTAATGTCGTGCTGAAAGTAGAAGGTTTGGTGATGGGGGTTTGGGGGGGGGGGGGGGTGTGAAACATGCTATGTGATTTTCCTTTCCATGCAATATCTACAGAACTAAACCAAGTCAACGGGACTGCTTTTTACACTTTTATGGATACTTTTACTGGATTTATAATCACTTCTGAAAGCTTGTTAAAGGTGGCTAGTTTCTACCTAAACGTGTACAACGATATTGGTTGGGCCATGCATATCACTAGGCCTAATGGACTCAAGCTGGCAAACTAAGAAACAGTGACCAGACAAGCTATGGTCACTAGCCACACCAGCTAACAAGATGATCATACACAAGCTTGACCAAACCTGAATTAGGCAAAGTCCGGGGCTGAGGGCAGTGGTACTGCTGTATAGGAACACCAAACTAGCTTAGAGTGGTAACAGGTTAGCTTACTTTGTTGGTCCTGGAGCCCTAATTAATCACCAACTAGTACACTAATTTCCTTTTCATATGGTGGTCCTGCAGGTTTCCTTAAACCATATTAACCTTCTAATTATGCTGTTGTTGATAGATACATGAATCCAGAGTTACCCAAACTAAGCAACGTTTAGGGGATGAAAAAAAAAAAATATATATATATATATATATATATATATATAAAAGAGTAGAAATAACATTTCCCTTTCCTTTATGCGCTGAAAGGAATAACAAAAAGGGGGACTTAATATTAGGGTAAACTATCTGATTTGTGGCCAAAAAAATTGCTCCCCTTCAATCTCTCTCCCCCCACGTTAGACCACAAAAGGTGGAAAAAAAGGAAGCCGTATGACATGCCACAAGTTAGGCTTAGACATTCAAGTGTACTAGTTTATTTTCCCATAAAAAGCAGAAGGACAATCACGTTATAGACGGCAACTTTAAATTTCAAAAAATGCTACAAAGGCAAATTAAATGATGATAAAAATTATTAAAAAAAACACTTGGAGGATTGTATGCTTACATAATTTTGATGGGGGTCCAAAGAATGCTGTATCGATGAAACTCCTTGCTCGGGTCGAACCACAATCTGTATCTCTCTTCCCTACCACGGCTCGTGCTTCCGTTCCCGTACATGTTCGTTTGGAATCTCCATGGCTTCCCCTTGATGTTACCTAAGAACTCGAAGTCCAATTCGTCGTGGTTCTTCTCATACATGTCCACATTCGATGTCTACAGACAGTGGAACAATGTGTAGGATATTAATCATCAATTCATCGTTAATGATAAAAACACGATAAAAAATGGACGGCCCAAATGCATAAACCAGGAATACTAAAAAAACAAAAGATCTCGGCTAGAAACAACCTTAATACTCAAACGGTCAAACCTATGATCCCGAAAATTGAAAAAAAGTTTCTTACATTCGAAAACATTCCGATTTCGGATTTCACTCCCGTCAAATATTTGAATAAACAACGTAAATCATAAGAGGGATTCTGTACAAGAGTGCACATGTTCTTTACAAAATGAATGACGTCATTTTCATCATAAAATTATAATACGAATTTAGCATGCGCCAAAGGGTTATCCAAAATTGACGAACACACACACACACAGAGACATACCTTCATCCATGAAATTATATTCTCAAACAAATTGAATTCCATTTCAAGAAGTTTAAAAATTGTTACGTACGTAGAAGGCGACAACGACGCCGGCCGTATAATCCGATGGCAGCTTGATGTTTGCACTGAAGAAGCCATAGTTGTAATAATCAGACGAAATGATTCCAGAGCCTGCACAAAAAACCACATATACCATCAACCCACGTACCCACATAGACATCTTTAAATAACATGTTTGCATGTCATGCTATGCACGATGTACAAGCTTTTATCTGCATGCATACCCGAGTGGCGGTTAAGGAGGAGGCGGACGCTCTTGTCGTCGGGGGAGCGGTCGATGTTGAAGTCGCTAAAGAGAGGGGAATAGCCCTGGTCGAAGGTGATGGTGCTGAGATTGAAAGCCGAAACCGTGCCCGATGAGTTGCTGATGGAGAAGGTGATGAGAGCCAAGATGAGGAGAGAGAAGGGCAGTTTACAGAGAGGGTAACGCAGAGGATGGTGACGAGGAAGACGATGATCAGCCATCGCTGTGTTTTTTTTTTGGGGGATTTCTCTCTCCTCCAAAAATCGCTTCCTTCCTTCCTTGGCACGATTTATATGTGCAGCGAGAGAATAGGAAATTGCAGAACAATGTGTGGAGAGGGGAGAGGGGAGAGGGGAGAGGTCTTTGTGGTGTTCTTGAACTTGTGTATGTACCAAAATACCCTTTTTCTCTTGAATTATTACTCAAGATTGCCACAGCATTTAAATACAAAGGCTTCCTCCTCATTGTATCTCTCTTTTCTTCTTTTTCTAGTTGCATGAAAGGGACTCTTGATTGCCCATGGCTCACTGCAATTAAGATGGAAGAAATTGAGGAAATCCATGCACTAATCACCATAATACAAGTTTGTTAATGCATGGTCTGCATCTAACCAACAGATGGAGGTATACTTTTAAAACTTTAATTTTGTTGGCAAGTGCCTTCTCTTTTTCTTTTTGGGTTAGGCTAGGTGTTGTTAGCTTTAGATGTGTGATTAGTGCTATACATTCACAAAAAGATTTGAGTTTGTGAAGGAGGAATTAATGCCAACATATCAATCTTTCGACTTAACCCGTGATGTTTGGTTATGAAATATCAAAAGAGTTTGTAAGGAAACGATATGGCGGTTACCCTGATCGTAGAAAGATAACTACAATTCACGTGTAGTGAAATTAATAGTTGCTAAATGTATTTAGTGACACTTCTAGATACATTTCCCTGAGAATTTGAAACATCAATTTTCTACCGTCACTAAAACTATCTAACGATACTTAATTATTCGCTATACAGGAGGTTGTAGCAATATTCCTACAACTCGAGTGGCAGACAACTTTTTCATTTGGTAAATTGCGTCAACCTCTACTGATTTAGGTCCTAATTTACTTTAAGAAGGGTCTAGTTGCCATGTCCCAATACAAGTTTCCAATGATGATTAAGATCTTCATCATGCCCGTTCTGAAGAGAAAACATATCAAATAACATTGAAAAAAAATAGAGAGACTTAGAAATCATTTTCCTAGAAACGTAAGTGAGAAAAGGATAGGTAGTGTATATTACTACTCTATTGACCGCAATTAGGCCAAGGTTTGTATTTTGATTAATTGGCAAAGTTAGTGCCACCCTTTTGAAAGAGAGATGAAAGCAATCCAAACCTGCCGCAATTAGCTTTTACTAATGAGGCGTGAGGATGAAGAGAGCTGCGTTCGGGTAAAATGAATGGCAAGGGGAGGGTAGTTTGGTCCGACGAATTTGAACGGAACGGGAGGGCATTTATGGCAAAAAGCCGGACCGCGTGTCTTTACAGCGGTAAATTGAAGGAGGAAATATTCTGCGGCTTCAGCCGGAAAGGAGGACCGCGTCCGAGACTCGCGGCGCCGTGATCAATTGCCACGCTGGCTTTAGCGTCTTCGTTCATTTCACTAGTTTATTTCCCTTTTATTGACTTTCTATCCTCCTCTTTTATGGAATTTTCTTTTCACACCCTCACTAGCTTGGATCCGTGGGTTGAACAAGGGAGTAATAATTGTCGAAGTACTGATTCAGATATCTCGTACTTGTATGGTTAATAATAATAACAACAAAATTGATAGTGACAAAAAGATAATTAAAAAATATTTTTACTTTTTTTATATGAATTTTTTTATCAACTTTTATCGTTAAAAATGAATTTGAGTAATAATTTTTAGCTTTTAGTAACAATTGAAGATAAAAGTAGTATATGAAATGATTGAATTATATCCCAACTAAAAGCAATAATAAAGATTATATTAATAAGAATAACCCGTGTGTTGAGGTTTGTTTTCTTCAAGGCCACTAAAAAAAGAATAAAGATATATAACAAATGATTGAAAACAAAATAGGAGAGTAAACTGTTTATAGAAACATTTAATGAAATAAAAATATGAAGATTATGTTAGTTAGAGAAAAACACAGATAGAGAATATTATGTTTCTCTAAACAATAGAAAAGATTAAAACGAATATATGGAGAAGTAGTTTTGGCAAATCTCAGGGATTAATGGAATTGGAAGATATAAATAATATTTTTAACTACGACATATTAAGAGAGAGAGAGAGAGAGAGAGAGAGAGAGAGATTTAGTTGGTTGAATTTCAAAAGGTAAAAAGGAATCCAAATCAGATTCAATAAGAGAGAGTGAGAGAGAGAAAAAGAATGCAAATCATTATCACAAAAGTGAATAAATTTAAAATGCTTTCAAAAAGTCAAAATAAGAAAGTGCAAGTGGCGAGCTGATAGGGTGTCCACGTAGGCGGTAACGTGACCACTTTCTTTCAATTTCTGCTTTCATATATATATATATATATATATATATATGGAGTTGATTTGTTGATAACGTTAGCAAAATGTGACAAGTTGCTAGCGCGATCTGACCGTCCACGCCCGATCTATGGACTGTCCAGATATTTTTTTTACGTTTTTTTAAGTCCGTCCGCTACATTATATAGCGGACGATTTTTGGACAAATATATCCCTCTAGCTTGAGTGCTGCAAAACTCATCCGCTACATTATGTAGCGGATGATGGATGCTCAATTTTGCCCATCATCTCCTTTCTTTTGACTAGGTTCTGTGCTTTGATATTCGTCTCTGTGCTTTGATGTTTGTTATTTGTTCTGTTATGTGTTTCACCAGTTTCATCCAAACCATAGAATGTTCTTCCAGTTTCATCCAATAACCACACAATCCCACAAACCAAAAAAAAAAAACCAGTTGTTAATGAGCTAACAAAAAATATAAAATTGGAAAGAGATTAAACAAAACTGATAGTAGAACCGAGATCAAATCAAACCAAAAACAAAACCAAATAGTGGTGGCGGCGTGAAAGGGAAGAACCAGGCCACTGCAGAACCACCGCCACTCCACCACAACCAAGAAACCTACAATCTTTCATCCTAAGTAGTGTCTCCATCGCCCACTTTGCCACCAACTCTGAACCCATCACCACCACCATCCGAACCTCCGTAAAATAAAAAGAAATAATAGATGTGAAGGTTTGGATCAAAATAAAATCCCGAACGTTGGCCTCGCTCTGGCTACGGCGACGGCGGCTTGAAAGGGATACTCGCGATGCTTCGTCAGATCTGAGATCTCCTTCTTCGCAATGCTTCGGCGATGGGAACTCTCGATGCTTCGGCGATGCTTGGTCTCATGGGCGGTGGTGGCGAGAGAGAGAACCTCGAGGAGAGAGGAAACACAGAGAAAGACAACATGATCAAGCTAGAGGGACAATTTTTGTCCAAAAATCGTCCGCTACATAATGTAGCGGACGGACTTAAAAAAATACAAAAAAAAAAGATCTGGACAGTCCACAGATCTCCCGTGGATAGCCAAATCGCGCTAGTAACTTGTCCTATTTTGTTAGCGCTATTAACGAATCAGCTCCCATATATATATATATATATATATATATATATATATATATAGGGAGCTGATCAGTTTTGAAAAAGGCGCGATCTGGACCGTCCATCTTTCAGGATGGACGGTCAGATCGCGCTAGCAACTTAACTCCATTTGCTAGCGCTATCAATGGATAGCTATATATATATATATATATATATATATATATATATATATATATATATATATATATATATATATATATATATATATATATATATATATATATACAGCTAAAATTTTATATTATGTCAGTAATAAGTTTTTTAGCGACAAAACAATGGTGTTAAAAAGCATGTTGTTCCCCTTTTTCTTTGAGTTTATGTAAACAATGACTTTAATTATTGTTCTTAGTTGAACTTAACTTGCCAAACGATATTTATCTGCATGTATATTTACTATTTGTCTTCACACCAAAATTTGTCTGGGATTTGCAAAAAGTTAAAAAATAAAAGATAAAAAAACTAATGGAACGGAGGTAATATAATATTATCCTTGACTATCGATTTGTTCAAGCGGAATGAACTTCTTTATATCTACGTCGCTTCAATGGTCGAGGATCTAACTAAATCACGTTGAAGACCGACAAATTCGTCGAGTGGAAGTGCATGCGGGAAAGCGATAGCGTGAGAGTGACATAGTTAACACGAAAGCCTCAAAGGCAGAGCAAATGGTAGGATTGAGAGGAGGAGCTTGACAACTTTGGTGACCTGTCTCATGGCTTATAAAACAGAGGCGCTCAAGGTTGCCATGCTAGTTACTTGCTAGGTACGATGTTCTTTCTTAATTTGCTGCAAATTATTAGTAATCTCGTTCAACATTTTATGACCTGTTAACCATTTTCATATAGAGTTATTTGGGCCTTCAAGAGATGGAACTTGTGTTATGGTGGATATAACTACTCATTACTCTGACCATGCACTCATGCGAGTATTAGAAATTCCCCAAGGAAAATGGCAAAATTAGTGTAGGGTCTGCGTAGAGGTGTCAAAGGGCCGGGCTTGGGCAGGCCAGAGGGCCAGAAAACGGGCCAAGCCATTTAGGGCTTCAGGCCTGGCCCAAAGCTAGGAAATAGAGGCCCAGTCAAGGCCCAAGCCCTAGGCCCTAACTTTAGGGCCGGGCCTATTTTTTTTTCTTTTCATATGATCTTCCTTGTTTTTTCTAACGCAGAAACTAGTATGTTTTTGGCTTACTCGTTGTCTTATGGTGTTTTCTTTTCATATGATCTTCCCTATTTGTTCTAACGCATAGCCAAGTAAAAGCCAACCCAGTCTTTGGGCCCCTAGAGATCCAAAACTTGTAAGAAGAGCCATATAAGGCCACTTGATAATCATGATGCGAGCCTCCAGGCTCCAGAACAATGTGCAGGCACTTTGTAACCTAACCGAGATAACTAAACAAATCAGCGGAAAAGCACTAGATAAGAAAGCCAATGTATAGGTAGATTGGAGTGGAATGATACAAATCTTCATTGAGACTAGCTCTTCGCTTTGAGAGCCCTAGATGACTCTGGTGTCTAAATACAGAGGATCAAGCGTCCTCGCTGAACCCCAACTGGCTGTTACTCCTCGCCGGAAGGCCTTTGCAAAGATGGCTCTGGGTCACTGCATTCCTGTTTGTTGAAGCTAATTGCCTGTGTAACTTGGCAGCTAGCTGGATTTGTTCTTCTCCAGCCTCTTCTCCCTTGTTCTTCTCGTTCTTAACATTTCTCTCTCCCCTTTCCCCCTGTTCTCCCCAGTTTTGTGAAACTAGCTTCATCCAATGTTGCCTCCTCTAACGAGGAGGCGCCTTTAGCTCTTGAGCGATGGGGTTACATGGCCGAGGTAGATGGTCACATGGCTAAGGTTGAAGGTAGGCGATGGTGGCGGTGGGATCTGACGGTAGAAGCCTTCATTGACGGCCGCCTCCGCTTAAAGGACAACACGGGGTCGATGCCCACACCTAGCACCGCCGTCACCACCTCGTGAGCATTGTCGCCTCCGCCGCTACTGTCGTTGGCCAGCACCGCCGTCACCACCTCGTGAGCATCATCGTCACCATAGCAGAGACGCCAAGAGATCTACATGCAATTCCTTCTTTTTCTTTTATCAGATCTGTCTATGGTGGGGATTGGTTGTAAATTGATTGTGTGGGTATGGTGGCGTTTGGCCATGGGTACGGTGATGGTTGGCCGGAGTAGTAATGGCTGGTTGCAGGGATGATTATGGAGGGTGGCCGTAGGTAAAGTTATGGTGGTGGCTGGTGGGCGAGGTAAAGAAAGGCTGAAGAGGAAGAGGAAAAGAGAGAGAGTCGAATGAATGAGGGAGAAGCTGATCTGTGAAGAGGGCCAAAATCGGGCCAGCCCTAAAAATCGGACCAAGGCCTAAAAAAGGGCCGATTTCCGGCCAGCCCGTTTTTAGGGCCTGACCCGGGCTTTTTAAGGCCGGGCCTGGATAATTTCTGGGAATGCTTCGGCCTGGTCCAAAGCCCTAAATTATTAGGCCGCTACTGTTCACCTACAAGGCCGGGCCAGCCCGCGGGCCGCCCAGCCCTTTTGACAACTCTAGGTCTGCATCCTCTCTATCTGTGTGTGTGTGTCATTCAGAAACTCTTCATGCTAAAACATCGTCACCAGAAGGATGAAACTACATACAAATTTTTGGAAGCTTCAACTTTGGTGTTTCCCTATTTGGCGCACAACTGATTGCATGCTTTTGTCCAAGAGGCAAACCTTTCTAAAGTTGGCCTGCATGTCTATAGCAACAACATGATGGTAAACTAACAATGTATCAAGTATACATATCATGTACAAAACTGAGAAAACAGCAGCTACTCTTATAATTCGTAGAGAACAGAAAAAAGGAGGCGCGAGGATGGGAAGGGGAAAGAGAGAAAAAAAAAACACCTTTACCTATTGATGAAGTGATACTTCGATTCAACATAACCTTCTGCATCCCATAAAAAGGATCCAAATGTAACTGCCTCCAATACCAGCATAGTCAACCCCGAGAATGTGAGGGAAATCACTTCATCATTTGATGCATCAAGGGAACCATCTTCAGCAATCCTGATATCAGGCCTTCCAAACAGTGCTTGTGTCTGTTGTTCAATTAGAGAAATAGCTTCTTTGGACCTTAAGGTTGCGTATCTTTGAAGTGTCTCTGCATCCAAGTACATGACATAAGATCTCAATCTGTTTATTTTACCCTCACTAGAATCTATAATGCGTCCTCCATCACCGTCATCAGGTAGGATCCTTATCATTGAATCTGGATCCCAAAGCTGATTTCCTGTTGATGGCTCTTCAAAACTTACTTGATCTGCATTAAAACCCTTGGGAAGAGTGTTCATAGATCTCTCAAGTTGGAATCTCTGATCGACCCTTCTCAAGAAATACCCGTACATGATAGAAGCAGCATACAGCTTCCCCAGTTTGATTTTGCTAATCTGGATAATGGTAGCTAAGGGCCCCACTTCCCGTTCCCCAATAACAAGCTCTAAGTGGCTCTGTATCATCTCAAACGCTTCGTTGGAGTGCACAGTTTCCAACTTCTGTTCTTGATTTGGCCAAAAATCCACTCTCCCAGTCGGATCTGAGGTCGCCAATATTTTTGGGATCATTGAAATCTCGTTCTCTACGAATTTCTGTACAATCCAACAGTATATAATCTCCTCCAATGTTTTTTGCTTTTCCTTCTCTTTAACTTGAGCTATTCTCCTGAAAATTGGTGTTTATGTTGTATTAATCATATCCATACTACCAGCATTCATACATTAAGATGGGAACAATTTTATAAAGACAAACAAGGGTGATGAGAAAAATTCACTCAGAGGTTTTACAGAGAGTAGTTCTCAAAATTGGCTCGAAGACTTGCTAATTACTCAGTGTTCATCTCATTTTACCCAAAATAGTACCAGGTTAGCATCGATCAGGGTAAAAGGTGGGAAATGAAGTCAACAAGTCCAACATAACCCCTGCTGTGATACAGGAGGATTGGTACGTGAAAGATTCAGACCCATCCAGTTTAAGCAATGTGAGGTTGGGCCAGAGATCTCTGATATGGAAGAAATCAAGTCGTTAGGGCGGATGACAGATGGCGGCTGGCTCAGCTGGCTCAATGATTGGAGGACATTTCTCGGATGTTGTGCCAACAACTAATGCTGTGATGTCTAAAATGTGGCTGCCAACATTCGCAGTTACCATGAGTCCTGTTCGACATTTCCTAGAACGACCTTCACAGGATTTGTTGGCCTCATCCTACTTGAGCTTGAGAAGCTTCTTGAAGCCTCTTCGACAACTTACTACAAGAGAAGCCAAACCAGTAAACTCGACAGTCCAACTGGATGGCTGCAGCCATTCCTATTTGCTAATGTGTTAGAGAGGGACAGTGACTACCAGCCTAATCTCGGAAGGGCCTTTTCAAATTGCCTTTTGCCCCTCAAGAACATGGCACTTTGACCAAACTGTATTTTCATCCTTCGGAGTGCCTTTTATTAAATTTTCTAGTCAATGCCTTGTGGTTCCGCGGTGGTTATTTCCAGCCCCCCAAAGGAACTCTGCACTCCCGAAGGACAATATTTCCTGGATTCGTACTTTTCGTGCTTCATACGTTGTTTATGCCTTTCTGCGGCATAGAGATCCCTTTGGCCACCTCAAGGGTGGATCCCCCAGGGATTCCACGCCTTTAGTGCGTTCTTCCTTTGAGGAGCCTTAGTGGAATCCTCAAAAGATGTCCTCATACTTGGTCTCCTAGCTTTGCACTTCTCTAACTCATGGCTTCTACGGCCTCCTTGTTGCCACACAATACCAATTAAAATGACGTCGTCAGAACTAGACAACAAAATAAAGTCACTTAGGCAATTGAGAATCCCACTCCTATTTTGAACTAGTCCAATCCATTTTGTTGTTAAATAATTAAAAAGTGACAATCGAAAAGTCACTAAAGGCCATTTTGGAGTGGGCAAGTTCAAATTAGGAGCTTGATAATGTCAAGGGTTTGAGAGAAGATTCAAATCCAAGAGCAGCTAGTACGTCCAAATAATCTAAAAGGTTAGCTTTACAAGGTCCAGTTTACTCCACCAGCACCATGAACTGACTGGAACAGGATACGTCCATTATTGGTTTACGCGTCGTGCATGCATCAAGTTTCTTAAGTTTAATTCGCATGTTTAACCTTCAACTTAATTAAGAACGAATAGTTCATTTCCCTTTACCTGCAGCCTTTAAACTGTTTTTGTTTGGCACAAAAGTCAACCAGCTAATTAACTATATAAATCATGGCTCTGATAATATATATACCAATGAATGATTATGGAGCTCTTCTAATGGGTACAAGGTGATAAAAGTACTTACTTGTAGAGGAGAAGATCTTGAGATGTAGGTGTAGTTGCTTCCCTCTTAGCCTCTATTTCCTTTTGAAGGTTCTCAAGCTGCTGATCGATGGCTGCTGGGAGCAGATGGGGATGAGTTTGTAATATTTGTCCCAGGAGCTGACCAACAGGGGATTCAAGCTGAACAGGAGCTACTGGTACAAAATCATGACCTGAATTTCCTGATGCTTTAACTGTTAAGCTTCTTCCTCGAGTATTTTTGATAGAAAACTGAGGGCAGCTCTATAAGAAAAAGGGCATGAAAACGCAGAAATAAGTGCATCTGAAAGACATGATTTAAATGCGTGAGCATTAAACCTCCCACACCTAAGATTAGACAAGAAGCAAAGATTCACCTCTGCAAGAAGATGCCACCAGCACAACTACCACGTACCAAAGTACACGATGGTGACTTAACATTCCTCCTTTTCTTCAAGAAAGGTGGGAAAAAATTGAAAAATTTTAACTTTCATTTTTTATCTTTCCAATTTTCAATAAGAAACCTCCCTTTACTTTGCCAAACATTTACTTAAGCTTGGTTAGCTGGAGATGTCCATAGGTCTTTACTAGTAGAAAAAAGCAATTCCCTTCTTTCTTGTGTAGATTTGTTCCTTGACAAATCAATCATTAAAAAATTCATTGCAACAAACAAAAGCCTAAAGAGATGGTTAAGATCATCTTGCAAGGCTTAGAATCATTCCGATAACCAGTAACTCAGAAACAGTCTAGAGCGGATACCATACTTGTTGGACATGCTTGTGGAACAAGATATTCTGTGTCATATGTACCCATATTAGTTAAATCCCTTCAGTCATATAAAAAGCAGTCCATCAAAATGTACAAACTTGAAGGCATCTCCCCCAAAAAATCATATCCAAGCACTATATGCCACTTTATACAAAGTTGTAATTGTATTTGTTTTCTTTTGTCAATCATTTTCTCAATCGTAAATTGTAAAGTGCTATACTCGTCTAGTGTCAACTGTCACGCAAATTTGAAAATTGTGAATGCAACAAAGTTCGAGAAGAAGAGAGGCCTTTATCATCTCACTAAACTACTAATGTGTGCCCAAAATTTAGCACCTTCAGGGAAAATAAAAAGAAAAATAAAATTGTATAGTCTCAATCAGTTCAAAATATATGTACGACAATATCTCTACTTTGACAGAAGGAACCAACTTTCAAAGAGTGGGCAATACGCCAAAAGTGGACGTAGAATGAGATTCAGTTTGGTGGGTAAATGAAGTTAGAAGTGACCAGTACGTATGAAAGGATTTTGCTACTAAAGCAATCGCATTGCTACCCAATTAAGCATGTTGGAAGAAACTTAAGACTGAAATATTTAGCTTGTATAGGTGGACACCGTCACTACAGCATATTAACGCGTCCCATTCCTGAAACAAACTGCAACTCTCGCATCACATCAGGTTCAATAAAATGAACTTGGGTTGACAATTGTGAACTAACACTGATCAATAATGAAAGAGCGCGCATTGCGGAAAACATTTTCAATGAGTAAGACGTGCATAACCTAATTACTTCGTTAAAACATCTGCCAACTGTTCTCTACTCTTCACATAACCAGTGACAATAACAAGAAGAGATAACTAATAACAAAAGGATCGAAAGATCTGCATCTAATGATAACAAATTATATCTCATGAAACAGAGACCATAAATAGCAATTTACTACGGAGTATATCATGATAAATTCACCTAGATACCAGACATAAGTGGGGAATAGAACTATATAGTTGCGAAGAACAAATAGTATGCAATCAAAGTAGTAATAAATTAGTGATCCTTTAGTTTGGAATATATGTTTGTCACTAAAATCTTGAACCATTGCATCTTAAGACTTCATCTTTAGGTGGTAGCACTGGATGTACAGGAGGATAGATGTTCACCATCATAATCATCTAAGCCATTGTCCCAAACTAGTTGGGGTCGTGTGCATGAATCCTTTCCTTCCATTATCCCCTATCTAAGCACATTTTTCTCCTATCAATTCCTCACAATCAAGTGTTTTCTCACTACTTCTCCCGGTCTACCCCTACCACATCATACCACATCAACTTGGCAGAAATCATCCCTTCTTAGTAGGACATTAGAGCCTATCCAGTGTTATTAAAGGCGCAGGCGCACCTAAGGCGCAAAAGGTCCCCGGAGCCTAGGCGCAAGGCACAAGGCGCAGGCGCGCGCCTTTTCGAAGCGAGGCGCAATATTAAATTAAATAAAAATAAATAAATAATAATACACTAAAACAATAAATTATGTAAAAAAAAATAAGAACAAGACAATTAACAAACTTCCAAACATTAGAAAAAGTTTCAAGTTCCATCACGCAATAATTTGACAAGTTTCCAACATAAGAGAAGTTTTAAATCCGCTGACAAATAACAAATCACCAAACACTAAGTGAACATAACACCACCATCCTCATCATCGCTAAGAGCCAAGGCAGCAACACTTTCTTCAAATGGAATCAAACAACCGTCTACATAGTCAATTTCGTAAACTAAAAGAGGAAAAAATTTGCTGCAATTGACACTCAATTGTTGTTACGTACAATCAATTGCTTTCACAAACACCTCTCAAAATACATTTCCTAAAGCTACTTTTCAAGCATAACTGCTCATATTACAAACCACATTTATCAAGTATTTATCGATATTAATCAGCAAGAAACAATTCTGCTGTTCAAATGGCAGCCAAAAATCTTTTTGTGCTAAATGAAAAAAAATTCAAAGCTAACATCAAGTTTGAAAACCCAACTGGTTACCTAACAAGTCAGCAACCAAAGTTCCAAACTTTTTCGAAGGGGCACTGAAGAGCAGGGCAGCAGGCGGCTGAAGCAGGCGCTGCAGGCCAGCGACTGGAGCGCAGACGCCGGAGGAAAAGAGGGATGCGCCGGCAAGCAGAGACAGGAGTGCGACGGCCGATGGCGAAGAACTGATTTGGGTCTTTGATTCTTGGGTCGCGACGCGAGGTGAGAGACCACGAGAGAGACAGAGAGCTTGGGCGTGAATCAGAAGGGGGTCTTGACTTGGTAAAGACAAACAGGAAAAAAAAAATCGACGGCCCACCACCCATGTGAACAAAATCCAACGGCTACAAAGTCTGGCGCCTAGCTTGGCGCCTCCACCCCCGCTGCGCGCCTAGCGCCTTGGCGCCTGGGCGCACGAGGCGCGCGCCTCCTTGAACGCGTTGCGCCTAGGCCTAGGCGAGGCGCTCTATGTGAGCCTTGCTGCGCCTGGCGCCTAGGCGCGCTTTTAATAACACTGGGCCTATCTAAACAAAACCATCTCAAGTGATGTTCCCTCATCTTTTCCTCAATTAGTGCCATCCCCACTTTTTTGCATATATCCTCATCTCTAATACAATCCCTCCTTGTGCCGCTCATCCACCTAAGCATTCGCATTTCAGGTACACTTATCTCGTGTGTTTAGTGTTTCTTAGTCGCCAACATCATGAACCATTAAACATTGCTGGCCCCATTGTTGTCCTATAAAGGTTTCCTCTGGCCTGGGAGGAATATTAAGATCAGACAACACTCCAGAAGAAGATCTCCCAACCTGTTCTTCTCCTATAGCAACATCCTAGTAAATCTCTCTGTCCTTGTGCAATATTGATCCAAGATACCTAAAGTTATCATCCCCACGGATGTACTTGCCCATCCATATTGCATTCCAAGTACTTGCTCAACCTAAAGCCTTTGATTCTTATGTATTTCTTTAAATCTCCAACATCTCATTTAGTCCTACTTTAATCTCATCAATTTGAACTATCGCATCTGCGAATAACATAAACCATGAGACCACATACTTAATATTCCCCGCAAGCTTGTCCAGAATACTAGGGCTGAAAGCTGATCCTAGGTGAAAGGAAAGTCCAAGCGTAATTGAAAAAATTCACTAGACATACCATTAATTGTTCTCACACTAGTAGTTGCTCCATCACAAAATGCCCTTAATCACACAACATGCTTTGTGCATTATAATTTGTACCCTCTCAAGTCTCAGATTACAAAACCACCATGAATGAAATGTCCAATTTAGATGCACAAAGTACAATATTTCAACGCATTTCCCATAGTTTACATAGGCGTTACAGCCAACTAGCATACCTTATTATCTTTTTATCTATTCACTATCTTTTGCAGTTTGTCACCAAAAACTTTTTCTGCAAAATTCTAGAGAAGAATCTGAGCATGTATACATTGACTTTAATTACTGCTTTAACCCCGAGTTTGACATGCTAAATAAAACTAATTTAATCTGCATTTTAGATCAACTCCATAGTTAGATTGTTCAAAATTCATAATGGTCCAAGGCGACATATGATTGAACTCTCGTCTTCCCATTTCCTTACTTTTCTCGAATTTTCTGACTAGCCAATTACGCTCCCCATTCATAATTTTTGTCCCCTTGGACTTTCTGCAGATTCTGAAAATAGAAACTGAACATCTAAACATAAACTAATATTTTTTTTGCCTTAATTTCACTCGTTTGTTTGTAATTACTATGCAAAAACATTTGTGTCCAAATAAACATTTAGATGCTCGAAGCACCTAGAAACCGCGAAAAAATAAAAGGAGACGAAAATTATACCACCGAAAAAGTATTTTATAACTCGGAGTGTCGAATTACGGCTCAGTTTCAACTTTTTGATTCCTTAATCCGATAACCGCAATGTATAACTACCAAACGTACGCGTGGAACTGAATATCTGAACCGGAGATGCATATACATGTATAATACGTGAGGAAGTGAGAAGCTTACTTTGAAGAATCCGGCGGACTTCGAATCGGGGATTGTGTGGAAATGGCGGAAATCAGGCGACCGGTAGCCGCAGGCGGTGGACGGAATAGCTACTGAAACGTCGGTGAAGGCACCGGAGATTTGCATTTTCCGGTATCTCTTACTTTAATTTTTCTCTTTTTGCCAGAGTCTATTTTGTGAACCTGCTGCACCCACTAATAAGATAACCATTTCTCTATTGTGGCTAAACGCTATTTAGATGTTTTGCCCATTGTTTCTCTCTTTTCTTCTGTTCGGTACAAAAAGGGTAATTGTGGTCGGCAGTCATGAGCCTGGGGATTAAAGTTATACGTGAGAACGTCTAATTATTATTTTCTTGGATGATTTTAAAGTTACAAGTTATAAGGTCCATTAGTACCGAAATTCAAACTCGGGACCTTGAAGTTACTCATCGAAGCCTTTATAACTTCACCTCTCCCTTGGGATTGAGAACGTCTAATTATTAAAATTACATTTCAACCGTCGTGAGCTATAGTAGTTTTATACAATGTCCCTTCCATTTGGGAACCGACAAAAAGAGTTAGGGCATTATATTATTTTTTATGATCAAAATTGTCCCTTAATAAATCTTCCTTTTCTTCGACACCACCAACTGCCAACCTCTAGCCACCTTCCGACGCATTGTCTAACCACTGCCCACCATCACCACCATTGAAACCCCCCACCACTGCCACCAAACACGAAACCAACTTCTGTTCATCACACAGACGGACCCGAACTCATAAATCTGTATCGCTTTTGTTGTTTTTTGTCATTGTCATTCTCATCCTCTTCACCCTTCTGTTCTCATGCTCTTTACGATCTTTGTTTTTTTGTCATTGTTGTTCTTATGCTCTTCACCCGTTTGTTGTCATTGGTATTATCGTTGTCGTATGCCCTTTAGCAACACCCCCCTACACCCACCTACGACCGACCACCACCAACGACCACCTCAATCTTTCTGCACTTATCCAAACACCATCCACCACGAAAATCATTCAATTTGCCACAAGCCACTGCCCATCACACTCACACACACAAACACGCACATACGCACAGAGATCTAGAGCTGAAGCATTGCCTAACCACTGCCCACCATCACCATTGTCGAAACCCCAAAATGCCTTCTGTCTATCACACACAGACGCGAACCCACAGATATGTACCACCTTTGTTATCCTTCGTCACCATCGTCTTTGTTTTTTTGTCATTGCCATTTGCGTGCTCCCCACCCGTTTGTTTCCATTGCTATTACAGTTGTCGTATGCCCCTTAACAACAACCACCCCCTACCCCCCATACCACCACCACCACACACACCCTCACCCACGTGCAGCAGACCACCACCGACGACCACCTCAATCTCTCAACACCTATCCAAACACCATCTACCAACAAACTTATTCAATTTCCCACTGGCCATTCCCCCCCCCCCCCCCACACACACACAGAGACAGAGATTTACGAATTATTTGCGGGATGAGTAGCCAGATTGGAGTAGAGGACTGGTGGATCGGTGGTCTGAGAGGCACGAAATGTGGATGTTCTTGTTGTTCCCATACCGGTGGACCATGTGGAATCCTCTATAGCCTCATTTATGAAATTGGTGATGGTGGCATGGGGGAAAACATGAATTGTATGTTTGTAACAATATGGACCAAATTTTCTCAATTCCAACTGATTAGGCGTATTAGGCCGGTTCTTTTGAGTAACATATTTGGAAATACCCGTTGATACCTTATCACATTCGTTTCAAACACAATTAATAGATACTAATGTAACTGTTATGCGAAGATCTCTACCTTTAGCCATGAACCTCCTTTGGACTTTCAATTTACTCAACTCTTGTATTTTTTTATCTAAAGCGAAGAGAAGAATGGACGGAAAAAATAGAAGTTACCAACTCAAAATCACATTATGAAAACATTTCGCTGCAATTAATCTAGTATATAATATGCAATGATTTCTAACCTATATTTCAAATCACAGTAACTTATTTCATTTATGTATCATGTATAATAACCTTGACCTAACCCACATTTTTAATCTATCCCAATTAAAAAATTTTAATTTAACTCGAACGAGTTTGGCAGCTTTTCAACCCACTTTTACTCTTTCTCCTTCCTCCCCACCCACTTTTATTCTTTCTCCTTCCTCCCTTAGTCCAAACAAGTGAAGAAAGTGAAAAGAGGAGAGAAAGAATAGTCATAAATATTTGGTGGCGATTGAAGTGTTGGCAGGTATTGGGGTAGTGGGTAGGTTGCGGCGATATTAATAGCATTGGCTGTCGTTATATTGCAACCATGAGAAGGGGGGTATATGTTGGCACTGGTAGTGTTGTTTCATGTGGGTCATGATAATGGTGGTGGTGATGAGTTTGGTGACTGGGTGGTGGCCAAGGGTGGGTGTCGGTTAGGTTTTGACATAGGGTTTGGTGGAGGTTGTGAAAAACAGTGGTGGTGGTGGATAGTTAAAAAGGCTGGTGGTGGTGGGGGTGTGAGAGAGAGAGAAGGGAAAGGGAGTAGAAGGTCCGGAAGAAAGAGGAGAGAAGAGAAAAATTGATGGCATTTTCAGTAATTTTATTTTTCTTTGAAAGGTATGATTGTATATCCATTTGTTTTGTTAACTCCGTAACTGAAAACTAAAAAACAAATGTAGTTTAGTTCAATTTTAATAGTTACGCGTGGTCATGCAAAATAAATGAAACCTCAGGAGTGTTGAGTGTTATTAATCCAACTAAATATTAGGTAGTCTCGAAATCAGCGACTAATGGTCCCAACAATTTAAAATCGCTAACTATCTTATAAAATTATCTCATAACTCCGTTAGCCTTTCCTTCTGTCCTATCAACCCCACATTCCTAGATAGTCGGTTTGATCCTAAATGATCGGAACCAATGTTTAGGGACCATGTAATATCTTTTTTGGGGGGTTGGTTTTGTAACTTGGACAAACAAGACCCCTAATTATGTTAGGCTGACGCTGTTAAGTGGTATATCCTCCATCCTCTAATAAAAAGCTTGGTGGAAGACAGTGCAGTTGTTTCGCGTGAACTGGTACAAAATACTTTGTTGTCTTGTACCAATAGTCCCAATGATTTGGGACCTTTGAAAATATTGCTAAATATTCATCTGCCTCTCGTTATCCATGCTTCTGTTGCCTCAACACCTCCTTATCCGACGGTCTTCAATGATGGAGATCAATGGTGCAACACTACGCAATATTTTCTCATGAGCCAGACACTGACTACTACTTCATTATATTAATTTTCTTGAGACGTGTTTAAGATGTTAATCATGGAATAGTATTCAACCCATGGTTAATGGTTAGTGCTTGGTGGACCTGGCAGAGTTTACCCATGATTTGAGGATAGACTTGGCCTAGGGCCAAAAAAACTAGGTATGAGTATTCATTTTGTCTGTCCATAAATTTGAGGATAATTTTTACCTATACTTGTACGAGTTAGGTAAGAGCGGGTTAGGCATGTGCATAACCTTGTGTAAGTTATACTTTGAATTTTAACTATTAATCTCTCAATAATTTTTCCCTTTTCAATAATCACATAGTAACTCCAACACTATCTTCCTTGCACCACCAGGCACCAGGGGAATAAGCCACCATGACAACCTACAACCTCCTGCCACTATCCATTGCCTCCTCTGTGTGTGTGTGTGTGTGTGTGTATTCTGTTTATGAGTGTGCCTGTCATTGCACATGTTTGTGGGTTTTGCATTTCTGTTGTGTGCATGGTAGGAAAAACAAAGGAAGGGAGAAAACAAGGGGTCGAAAACTTTGGATAACCGGGGGTATACCCTGCCCAAGGTAGGTTGCGTATGGGTCCAAGAAAATGCTATCCGTGAAATCCTGAGTAAATTCAACCTATACCCACCAAACTCGTACCCATAATCAATTATAAAAGGAATAACTCATTTGCCAGGTCTAGTGCTCATGGGATGGGATCTTGTAACTTGATGCATTTATTAGTTGAGCACCTCCGTTGCATACAAAAGTAATTATGAAATTGTCTCAATAGGCACATGCAGGCATGTTCTCTTGCTATTACACTCTTGAACAAACCACTATTTTGTTTATAAAGTTCCAGTTCTGTTCTTTAAGGGTGTGTTTGGATATAGGATTTGAACTGAAAATTTGACTTTGGTAGGGTATTTGTAAATCACTTGGACAAAATATCTTGTTTGGATAGTTCAAATTTTTTTTTTTAAAATTTCGGAGTGATCTGCAGTTCAAATCACTAGTTTGAACTAGTTATTTGTCAAATCCATTCTAATAAGTAATTTACAAACCCACAATAACTAATTCCCTATTTTTTAGGAATCTTGTCTCCCACCTTTTTTAAACAACCTTTTACTTCATTTCTTCCGAACAAGATATTTCAAAATGATAGAATTTGTAAATCAATCGATTTCGAAATGAGGGCATTTAGAAATACCCAGTATTTTAAAATCTCATATCCAAACACACCCTAAGTTCTTTATTGAGGATTCAAGGTACAACAGTTTTCATTTAAACGATGCAGAGTGACTTCGAGATTAGAGTTTTACTTATTAGTTATGTAATTTGGGTAGTGACCACTACCACTGCCCCTAAGAAATTTCCACTACCACCATTACCAAATTTGCCTGTCCATCTTCACCATTTTATAAGAAAATTTGAATTTTTTTTAAAAAAATAAACAATTAAATTTCTTTACAGTTTGTTTGGCACCCATTGAATTTTTCAGGAGTTCAATTAAATTGTCCCTCCATCGCCAACATACACCTTACCTAAGACAACCACAAGGGTCATCGCCACAATCACCATTCATTGATGCACCACGACACCATCATAACAGAACATTCACCCCCCCCCCCCCCCCCAACATAAATGGAAATCTTATTATCACCAACAATCACCACCTAATAAGACCACCAAAAAAATCAAGAATCATCTTGGTGTTTCACTACCAGTATGGATGTAGGTTTTCATCGTCAAGAATTTCATAGTTTTTGAGTTATAAGTGGTGGTCGTGTGAGATCTGGGTGTCTTGTTCAAACAATTAGTACTGATGATTAGGTAGTCCCATTTTACAACGGCAGAAAGGGTCATTTTCTTGTAACAGTGGTGGCTAAGGCGATTGACGAAGAAAAAGGTAGAGGTAGATGGGTGTTTGACCTAATTCGACGATTTTATTACCTATTTTTCATCAATTACAACGAAATGTGAACTTCAAGGTTTTGAAAGTTAATGTCTAAACTTTGGGATTTTAGCTGCAATTTCTAGAAAAACACAAGGTTCATAGTGCAGTTAAGCCATCTCATACTTGCATAATATTCTCGATCACATCCTAATTATCACAATAATGCAATCTAAGTACGACATAATCTAATGGTTTTAAAAAAATTATACTCAGTACCCCTGAGTTTGGGCTTACTACACTCGCTACCCCTCTTATTTAAAAATTACATTGACGCCTCCCTATCATTAGATTTTGGTGAATGGTGTTACATTTTTCGGTACAACGACTTAATTGCATTTACATTTGCAACAAATTTTCAAATGTAACCCTACTTTATCTCATAACTGACAAAAATGCAAACCTCGATCCAACAAATCCTCAAATCCACCGATACAACAAAAACCATCGGCCAACCCACAACAATAGTTAGTCATCACCATCACCGTTGCCAAAAGAACACCACCACCATGCCCACCACAAAACCCATCACCAGTGATCAACCACCACCACCAACCCACCGCCCTAGCTTATCCCACCACCACAAATTAACAATAAACAGATCCCTACCAAATCCTCTGCCACCAATAAGACCCCAAAAATCCAATCTAATAAAAACTCAAATTCATGCTAGTGTGTACTGTTGCGTGCCTATTGGGGGTTGCTTTTTTTATTTATTTATTTTTTGGGGGGTGTTGTGACCGTGTGTGCGTGTGGGAGTGGCAGAGGGGGAATAGTTCGCCAGACGGCTACAAGCATGGGTGGCTTGATTTTGGGACTTTATTGAGGAGTATTTCGGGTTTCTAGAAAATTTTAACCGCAAAATGGATGAAAAAATAACAGGAGGGAATTTGTGATACACGGAACCAAATGTGTAGGGATGTTGGTGTAATTTCCCAAAGAGAGGGGCACCAAGTGTAACTTTCCCAATAGCCTTTGAACATCAGGGTTAACATAGACAAAAACACGAATACAGACAGACCCATCCAATAGGCATTAAACCCAACGAAATGATAAGGAAAAGCACAAAAATAGTGGCACAAGTACAATTGCGAGCGTGCTAATAACTCTCCCTTAGTAGCATAGTCCTCAATCACATCGAGTACATAAAAGTTCAAAGAAGAAAATTAAGATCAACCCTTTGTTGTAACAGAATAAGGGCGCAACACAGACTTACACACTCTACATAGCATCCTGATTCTTCGGCCTAAAAAGATTGGCCAGGAAAAGGACTAACCGATAATATTTGGAAAACAGGTCCTCAAGACTAAAAAAGGGTCAGCTTCAACGAACTTTTGAACTACATACTATGTAATGGAAAGGACTTCCTGTTAAATTGGTTAGGTTAGGCCCCCTAGAAATCATTTCTTCACCGAGGCAGCTATACTTCATTGACCACTAGGCACAGTTTCCGTTTGCCTCGTCTGTTGACTTTCACTACCCACATGTTGCTCATTCCTACCAGACCTTAAGTCATCTTGCCCAGGAGTTTCCCCAAGTCTCTCCTGCAAAAGTCAAGGACAATTCTGCCAGATATGCCCCAAGAGAGAGTAGAAAAATGCTCCAAGTAAATTTGACAACATGCATTTGATGCCTGCTTAACAGCAATGGCATGATTCTACAGTGAAGTATATCTTTTATTACCTTAAGAGAGGCATTCTGAGCAAGAAGCTGCTCATAGTCACTCCTGATGCGAGTAACTTCGGCTCTAAGACTGGCATTTTCTTCCTTCAAAGCTTCAGCTCGCAGGGCCAGCTCATCACATTCCGCCTGACACCAATTGCAGACAACGAAAACGTTAGATAAAGTCACTCATGCAACATAAGGCAAAAATAAGGGATGCATTCTTACCTGCTTGCGCAACCTGGACCGGCGAGCAGATTCCCTGTTTGACTGCTTTCTCCTCTGTCTTTTTAGCTCCCTTTCATCCTAAGTAAAAAATTATGCGGATGCATCAATTATGTCAGAGATAATTAGACTAGACAGTTGATTTTAGTTTGTTTCCCTAAGGAAATTCAACCAAGAGCAAAAACACAAAGATATCAGAGACTTGCATAGAACAAAAAAGCTAAATGACAACTAATAACAGTAAATGGCAATGAAAACTAATGATTACACCTTACCTAAAAATGCATATCATATCTGAACAGTTCAAATATTAATTCTACTATTCGTGAACCGGAGACTCGGGCAGGTAAGCCAACAAAGAATAAGCAGATGAGGCATTTTATCTAAAGTGGATTTCTACTGATAAGCTTTGATCGTGCCATCAAAATTACAACGAAAGGGGTACGCACCCTTAAATGCCCATATGCTGTGTCTATTTTATTGGGTAAGATGGTCATCCTATGCAACCGAGAGATGTTTAAGGCAGGGAAAAAACGGGAGAACCAAATTAAAACAGGCTCTTTCTGCAGTTTTCCGTTAACCACCTCTCCTAGCAAAGGATTTAAAAAGGTAATAGGGCCGCTTCTCTGGGTATCAAGCTCTTGTGATAGTGGAAACCTTAATACTTGCCTTGCTTCTTAGCCAGCCCCCAAACTTCTCCACACCCACACCCACACAAACACGACACACACATATCTCCCACTCGAAAAAAGAAAGGAAACCAAAAATCAAAAAGTAACTCATCTGATCTGATGCCATAATGATATAAAAAGCATGAAAGGCAAAGATCCCATAGCACTAAACTAGAGCGTAGATAGGAAAAGGAGATTCAACCTTGAACTTTACAGAGAATTGAAACACTCGTAACTCCACCCAGGCACTTTTTATAAAAACTTCAGGCACAAAATGTTTGAACAAATCTACTAGATCTAATGCATTACGAACAGGTACTTCAATATGAATTGAAGAAAATTGACACCTGCAGCATAAGCTGTGATTGCATTTTATCGCGTGATCCAGTATTAACCATTCCTCCTGCAACTGGAGGAGAAGGTACCTTTCCACGCATTCCAGGAATAGTCGATGAAGTGGCACCACTCCAATAGTCCATACCAATATTTAAGTTTGTAGTTGGACCAGAAACACCTACTGGAGCACCAGCTGCTGACATTGGCATAACGGGCACCATAGGTATTGAATTAGCTATATTCGGACCCCCGTTTTGTGAACCATGTGCAGCATTGCCATTCTGAGACGCTTCGGCTGTAGCAAAGACATTACTATGTTCATTAATAACAGTGAAAACATTACAAAAACAGTGACTGGATCTGGAAAGAACGTTCTAACAAACCGAACCTTCCTGAGAATCTTGCCTGCTTCCTGACTTCATTTGCGAGTCCTCCAAAACAATGAGACAAAAATCAGAAGAATCACACCGAACATAATGCCGACATGCTTATTGAACTGAATCAGTTCAATATACGAGACTGACAACACGTGCTGTGGCACGTTGGCACGTTGACTCGACTAACATCACATAAAGTAGGAAGTTAAGCACTAGTACATGATAGAACTTGGTCATAAATTGGAATGATATCCATAAGGCATCACATTGTCGTGGTCAGGGCTATTTCACCCTTTCAAAATAGACATATATAAACACTTCAAAGAAGGGACCATGTAATTCCAACACCACAAGAGATATAACTCTCTCACGAGACCCCAAAAACTAACGGCTTGAAAGTAACTTTGAAATTGTTGGCAGAGCAAACAGGTTAAAGCAACTGGCAGATGTCATATTAATGGTAAGAATAAACCTCTAAATATGTTTGAGCATAACGGTAATTAAGATTGTTTCCTAACAAAAGCAAGGATGTACCATTATATCTTTTCCGCCCATTCTTCTCCTAGAATTTTCTCTGCATCACCTTGTATCTCCCTTCATGTCCACATTGATGAGACAGTTCTAGTACTTCTAAGTGTTTTTAAACTTTGGGTCTCAACGAGAGTAAAAACAGAACCAAGTATCTTGGTTCTGGAATTAACAAAAAGCAAGGTCCCATCTTCACAGTATTACCACGACAGAGCATAATGGACCACTCCAATGCTGTCTCGGCTCGACGGGGTATTTTCAAAGTCTGCTCTTCTGAAGCATACATGGCCGCAATCAATTGCGACGTACAATACGGGAGCCTGGTAATGTAGTGGTTGTGATCTAAAAGCATGAGATAAATGGTGAAACAGATGATGACTACACAGACTTCTACAAAGAAGAAAAGCAAAAAGGCCAAGAAGGCGCAGCCATATGACCTAATCTATCATCCATTAGGAATATTGATTGACTGGTAAGAATAACAACATTCAAATCAGTGAAGAAAAAGAAATTTCGACCATATTTAGGGAATCTTTCTTCTGTTCAAGCATAACATGGGGTCTACTTATAGCCTCACGCACAAACCTGCTCTACTTTTTTTAACCAAGTCAACCATCAAATCACTTCATGAAACCCATAAACATATCTTGCAACCTATGACATGACTTGTGCTGTGCCTGTAACTAGTCTCTTCTTAACAAGGAAGACACGTATCATGATTGATTCATGTAATGCATGTCAAAAGTCAAAGAGGCTTCCTTAGGAACACGGTATTTTCCCCCCATCAGTAACAAAACTTTTCTTTCCAAAATTTTGAGTTTCTTCAGGCTTTTAGAAATTTTCTGGAATAGTATTTGGGGTACGACAGCAACCAGGAGACTACCAATGACACATAGACAAGTGTAGCATGAATCATATGAATCAACAGAACAGTTATGAGTTCAGAAGGAATAAATATCAGCTCAGAAGCTAAGCATATGCATGATACCTACATTTTGTGAATTTGCATCACTTCCTTCATCACTAGAACCTTCACTGGCGCTGTCAGCACTGTAAAAACAACATCATATAATATGTCACAATCAACTAATTGGCAGTAAAAAAGAGATACACATAGCTACTAAATCTGCCAGATAAGCAGTGGAGCCTTAAACAAATGTGCATACTACCGCTTAATGAGCTTTGGCTAACGCTACGTGAGAAAAAGTACACACAAAAATAAATATGCAAAAATGAGTAACGTAAATGAAGATTCCCTTATATACTATGGCGTCTTTACATCAATTTCTCAAAACTAAGTGTTGCTTTAATGTTTTAACAGTTGCTACAACAACTTGGTATTTCGAGAGCATCTCAGAATGTTTTCTGAGGTACCAACTCATAACTACAAAAATACAAAAGTTGTTACAATAAATATTGGCCAATGATGAAGATTGGGACGAAAATATGAAACTTAAGAACACGTAGGTCTTCTCAGGATCTATTTTCCTCACCAAAGAAGCTCGTCTAGTCCTAATTATTCCTGTCCACAAAACCCAT
The DNA here is from genome assembly GCA_033070095.1 of Escallonia herrerae. Classification (NCBI taxonomy): domain Eukaryota; kingdom Viridiplantae; phylum Streptophyta; class Magnoliopsida; order Escalloniales; family Escalloniaceae; genus Escallonia; species Escallonia herrerae. The sequence continues at coordinate 46,397 of JAVXUP010000985.1, read as the reverse complement.
TGAGGCATAGCAAAGAGTTCAAAGGGGTCTGTCTCTCCAGCCCCAGTTAACGAAGAAACTAAAAGCTTATAGAACTTTTAATATATATATATATATATACACATGTATGTGGGCACTTGCTCTTTTCCTTTTTTTCCTATTGTTTTACGTACCATCAAAGCTCATATGCCAAGTGAGAATAAGTGAGCTCTGCCAAGTTGATATGGTAAGGCAGGGCAGGGGTAGACCGCAAAACATGGAAAGAAGTGGTGGGAAAAAGACTCAATTGCTGTAAATTACGAGAACATGCCCTTGAGTAGGAAAGAATGGATGTAAAGGAGAGCCCAAGACAAACTATGATGACGTTGGTGGTGGCAGTGGCGGCATACAATTGAAGCTTATATATGATCTTGCAATTGAGTGCTCATCTGAAGAAAATAAATGATCATACAATTGTATTGCTGAACACATCCAGCATACCTTTTTGAGTAAACTCCATTAGCAGAGGCTCCTGTTGTTTTCCCAGGTTCATTATTCTTTCCTGTAATCATGTTTAAACTGCCCAAACTTCCCTTAGATCTTTTGATGGGCAGTTTTTCCTTCCCCTCAGATGACTTACCATCCACTTCGATACTACCATGAGTGTTGCCCTACAAGCAAAAATGCAAATGGAATTCCTCAATTGATGGCAAAAAAATGCATACTCGGAAAAGATGCTTGGTTCAAGAAACTCACAGAAGCCTCAGCAACACCATTTGGAGAAGGCATTGCAAAGGGGCTGAAAGGATATGATCCCTGGTTAAGTACAACACATGTTTAGTGGCGTCCAAAGAGTAAGGAAAAGACTTGATTACAGGACTAAAACATGATCCACATACCGGTGGCATGGATGGATGAGCATAAATGCCACCATGGGGATACATAGCGACGTATGGATGTGGTGGAGTACCATAGGGTGGCATAAATTGCTGCCATTAGACGGAAAATATTAGAACAGAATGAATAAGTAATCCAAATTTGAACCTGTGTTAGTAACAGATCGTTAAATTCTGATATTGTGCACCCTGTTACACCTGTGCCACTAGTCTAGCCAAAGAATACAAGGTCATTGCAAGAATGCTCAGAGTTTCCTGCTCAGAATGTTATAAGGATGCAGCTTCCATGTACCCTAAAAGAACTGAATAACATAGCCCTATTTCCTACTTATACAGAACAATGTTGCTTGCATAGCTTATCTCTATTCTAGGCTATATTAGAACAAGAAATGTAAGAGAAAATACTCGTGTAGAGCATACAAAGAGAAAGACACCTTAGTAAATCAAGCTCAGTTCAGCAAGGTTCATAAACAGGTGAGGTAGGTGTCATTTATAGTTGGCAAGACAACCATTAGAACAACTGGCACAACATAGAACTTCCCGGCTCTACAACTTATTAGAGAGCAATACATAACTGGCCTAGCTCATGGAATGACAAACGAGATGCTTAATAGTTTTGGCCAATTGCTAGAACAGTTAAGAAACTGTACACTAGTCTCGGATGCTTAATCCCCCAACAAAGGCCTCTTCAGTAATTTTACAAGTATCTCACATCAACTAAGCCCATACCAAACAAATAGAAATGGCTACATTTATCGTTTTCTTCCGCTCTCTAGCTGCTCAACTCAACTGCGCCAGTGGCCAAAATTTCTCTTCCTGCCTACCTGTGTTCTGTGGATTTAGCAATGATATACTTCTAACTAACACATTGTTTCAGAATTAATATCCACATTGCTTTATCTATACCCAACTCCTCCTTTTCCATCAACTAGAGTACTAGACACAAGTCACTTCTCTTCAGTAGACACCCAAAGGCCAATATTTAGTGCGTCCAAGTCACACACCCCCTCTTTACTCGATTGTGCCACCCACTTCTTTTGTTATCCTTGTTTAACACTTAATCCTGACTGTGTGCTAATCCACAGGAGCATTTGCATTATCGATGACTCATCTGGTGTACTGATTCACTGTATTTAGTTAGTCACTTCTTAGTGATGCAGAATTGCAACCCACATGGGAATATAATGGTCTCACAATCCTCCACATGCATTTGTTGAGTCAAGCCACAAGCATTTGTCGAGTCAAAATAAAGACATGCAAACCATATGTAGCTATATGTCAAACTATAGCATAAATTTTATACCTGAACTCCCCACATGTAGGGATGAGGAGCTTGAGGACCTGATGCCAAGAACCCATGAGGAGGCATAGGAGAATATGCCTGTTAAAGGACACAACGCTACATGAAAACCAACAATAGAATTTCAATAAAGAAAAAAGTGAGGGTTTGAATAATTGAACCTGAAACCCAGACCAGTCTGGATTAACTGGGCCCGTGCTTGCAGAAGTAGCCTGCTCCTGACAATGTCAAAAACAACAATTAACGTATTTCTGAACAGCAATACTACTATACAAATAGCACAAGAAATGTACCTAGCACCCAAAAAAAAAAACCAGAATAAACAACAAGACTTTAGCAAAACTGACGAGTATATACCTGCGAAGTAGGAATTTTTGGCTCCTTTCCCTCTTCCCCTCTTTAGCGGGCTTATTATCCATCTCACTGCTGCCCATTATTCAACTAGACAGCCCTCTCAGAACCATCCTGCAGTACACACATCCTCCAATTACTTTATTCAATTGAACACGTGAAAACTGGAATGGAGACATAAACATGCAGAGAAACCCCATAAACACACAATATTAACACACGACTGAAGACGGCGACGGCGTACAAAAAAAGATATAGATAAAGCCAATGTTCAGTTAACACTTGATCTAAAGGCTTTAATTGTTAGACAAAGGGCCCAACAAAGTATATCAAAGATATGGAATAAACCGAAGTTAAATTACCGCTTGATCTAAAGGCTTGAATTGTTACACAATGGGGCAAAAAATGTATTTTTTATTTACCCTCACGTAAACATAGTGCATATTGCAACGGTTTAAGGGAGAATCATTTGTGGTGCTCTGCTATTGAAAAATTTAGTATGGCGTGACTGTAAACCACGTAGTTTTGACCGAATCATTAATGGAAGTTTCCAAATATCACTAAATAATAATAATACTTTCTCATTCCACGTAACATGAATCCAAGCAACGTCATTTTGGAGCCTCGCGCATAGAAAACTTTTCTATGGCAGAGCAACATAAAATGATTTTTCCCATCATATAAGGGGGGACTAAATGCAAGCCGGGAGACTTAAACCCAAGATCTTACCAGAGGTATGATACCATGTTAAGTTACCAATTGCTCGAAACGCTTAAGCAGTTAGATGATGGGCCCAACAATTAGTATCATGATTAACGCCAAAACCTAGACTGATCACTCTAAGGATTTAAATTTTGTCTGGATGGAGAAACTTCTCAAACAAAATAAACCTTTACTTGCACAGGGCGGAGGCTAGGGCAGGAGAGTTTTAAGCACTTAGAAGAATCTGAATTGGCAGCGGATTAGCTAAATATATTATTAATATTTATACAATTAACTATATTATATAAATTCTCTCTCTGTGTGTGTTATGAAACCATACTTGTGAATTGTTGTTTATTTAATATTATACTACCTGGTTGCTCAATGTTTTCATTCAGCAAAAATCTAATATTGTGTAAAGTAGTTGCACAAAGCTTTTCAACTGATAGACCAGTCATAGAAGAGCCTTACCCCTCAGCCATGTATCATGGACAAAAGGACCACGAAAGACCCCTACGACATGCTCTTTGTCCCCCAGCTAAGTGACCAGCCCTATTAAATATCAAATGCAAGAATAGCTTGGCTTTCTCTTAATCCAACGCCTTGTCAGCTTTCTCTTATACTCTTTCTCTTGATACCCTAAACCTACATTAACGATGACCCACAAGAATACTTGTGGGTGAAGTAGTTGGGTTTCCCTAATGGCTAATACTATGCATGAAGTACTTGCGCAAAGCTTTTTGACTGATAGAGTGATAGACCAGTCATATAAGAGCTTGACATGGCTACCCCTCAGCCATGTATCGTTTGGAAAAAGAACTACGAAAGACCCACTCCCACATGCTCTCTGCCATCCAGCGAGGTGACCTGTCCTAGTAAATATCAAAAGCAAGAAGGTTGGGTTGTTCTTAGCCCAACGCCTTGTCACCTTTGTTTCATCTTTCTCTTAATACCCTAAACCTACATTGACGTTGACCCACAAGAAAAATTATGCAAGCGAGAGGGAAGAATCTGAAGCTACTTGAGTCTGGATCCCAACCCACCTAGGATCACGGCCCAACAAGCTCCAAAGTTGGGAACACAATACCGAGAATCTTAGGAAGATTTGTGTGGGCTACCTCGAGAATCCTGCAACAAAGATATAAACAATGCTTCATCTCTTCTTAATGCATGTGAAAACCATTTTTTCTTAAACCACAAATCAGCAATGTACAGCTCCTTTCAATTCCACAAACATAAAATGCTAGATCATGATAATAATAATAAACTCTGTCTAAATACAAGTATATATATGAATATGTCTGTGTGCTATATACACATCAAAAAAGGTGGACAGCGTAATTGTATCAACTATTGTCCAAAAACTACTGAAAAATAAAAACCACAATCATCAGCAGACGGACATAGATAGCTAACCCCCCCCCCCCCCCCCCCAACCCCCGTTCATCAAGAAGCAATATGGATACACAAGATTAAAGGTACCACTCAAAAATGAACATCCACAAAAGGCAAGAGAGACTCAATCGCCCAAAGGACTCAATTTTTTTTGCAGGTACAAAAGCACTACTTTATTTTCGCTTAATAAGCACAGATACACAATCACAACACTTTAGTATTAATCCAGCTCAAGACCAACACTACTTATGATCATCAAGAGTAGATTCAATTGGCGATACAAACCCTAAACTATGCTTGTCCCCACACATACAGACACGTCAAAATGGAGAAACGGCCGCTAAACAATAACAAAACCCTAACGAGCTGAACGGGAGCTCGAAATGCAAAGAAACAAATTGAACTAGACAAATTCAGATACCGGCAAAGGCGCACGAGTTGAGCGAATCAGAGTCCGGCAAGGAACCAGTGAGTCAACTCACCGGCCGTGGAAATTGCGGAGGTAAAAAGAGAGATCAGCACGTTAAGCCGTGATAATTAGGGCAAAATTGGGGAATCCATGGTAGGAAAAGTGGAGAACTAGGGACGTTAGGGCTTTTTGGAGGTGAGATCGTCGCGCGATATGTGTCGACGTGTCGAAAATGTCCTACTATTGAAACGTGAACTATTTCAACGCCTCGTGCGGTGGTTGTATTAAAAAAAAGGGTTATCAAGTGTTCTTGAGATTAAGATATAATTATATTTAAGTATATTAAGTTTTAAAATGTAACATATCGTGATAAAAATGTTAAAAAAGTAACATTTGTATCCGTCCGTCAGGATTACGTAAAAAAAGTGTAATTTTATCATTACGTATTTTAAAAATAGCAATATTGCCCTTGTACAGTATATCTTGAATAATTTTTATAATTATCAAATTATTATATCAAATCCTAATTTTTTAAAATTAGGGTTTTGAAACCCTAAAATTAGGAGGATTTTAAATCCTGATTTAAAAATTAGGGTTTCAAAATCCAACCCTAATTTGAAAATTAGGTTTTTGAAACTTAATTTGGTCTCCAGATCTGAAATCTCGCCGCCCACTCCTTCACCCCACACCGCCAGCAACCCAAGCCCCCTCCCTCGTCGTACGTCGACGACAGCGCCAGCCCCTCCTCGACCCATGTCGCCAGTAACCCAAGCCCCCTCCCTCTGCCGGCAGCCCAAGCCCCTTCCCTCATCTTGGTCCATGTTGGCAGCCCCCTCCCTCACGTTCGCCGCAATTGATTGCACAGCAAATCTTTTTCTGCCTCTGAGTCATCAATATATTGACAGTCAAGTATCTTTATGGCAACTTTAAGCCTTGTTAAGTTATGAAGGGCAAGTTTCACCTTCCCAAAATTCCCAATGCCAAGGGTTTTCTCCACGCAGAACATGATCCATAAAATTAGTAACATATTAAATCAGGAAAAAGGGAGCTCCCCCCCCCCCCCCCCCCAAAAAAAATTTGATTTTCTATTTTAGATGAATTAATGGCATTAGAAAAAAATAAGGTTCCAACTTATGGGTAATAAAGTCTTTTAATTAAAATATTTAGGGTTTTTAAATTTTCGTTTGGTTAACGGATATAAGTGTAAGTTGTCAAAACTATTGTCATTGCCGATAATTATACCCTAACCTCAGGGACATAAATGTAATTAGTCCTAAAAAAAATGGACGGCAAATATTTTCAACGTCAAGAGTGAAAGACCAATGTAAAGAAGAGGTAGAAGGATTTTCAAATAAAAAGCTAACGAGATGGACGGATTATTAGTAAATAAAAAGAGATGATAAAAAATTATATCATCGTATCAGTTATATTATGTCATATCTATCACCAATAAATAAGTATTTGTGACAAGATATTTTTGGTATTAAGCTCAATTTTTGTGATAAGCAATTGAACTACAATCTAAATGTGCGTATTTTAGTTCTTTTTAGTGTAAAAATTGAAAGTGAGTAAAAGAAGATTTTGAGTTCAAAGCGAGGAGTCGAGACATATTGCAATGACAAGAGCCAACTCTTAGAAGCAGCTTTACTTCAAAGAGGGGGCAAAAGCAAAGAAGAGAAAAAAAGGTGTGTATCAGCTATTAGTCGCAATAGTTCGCTTGGAAGTTTTTAGTTAGGATCATAAGTCGATGCTATAATATTTTTTTTATACACTTTTTCTTATTTGTAAACTTGAATAACTTTATTGATTATGGGATAGCATTACAAGTGTGTAGCTTCACATTTCTCATGTAAATTGCCAATTGAACTACTATTCATACATATATCCTGTCTTTTGGCTACCAAATTTGGAGTAGAATCCTAGCACAATCGAGTTTATGTCCACAATAGCCCGGATATGGATCGTTATTCAAAATATTATCAATACCCATATCTAAGAAAATGACATTTTAATTACCAACATCATATTTTTTTTCTTTTATATGCTTTCAAGTACAACTGCATTGCTACAAAATGGACAGAACAAGTCACGGATCTGGCAACATAAAACCAAGTGAATGTATTTTTTGTAAGTGGACGTGACTAATTTGCTTTGTCGTTGAGTTATACAAACATATACAAGTAACTTGATACTGAAAGTACTTCTTCCTGCTGGATGAGGGCTAGCATTTGCATTGCACATGGTTTTTTTTTAAAATCAAAGGTTCTTCGGCAGGTGGGTGTGTGGCTTTTAAAGTGGTTTTATGTTGACTTGACTGTGACTCAGTCGTTGCTCGGTGGCCTCGGCCACGACTTGACAGTGACTCATTGAGCCACTATATAATAAGTGACTTGGAAGCTGTTCGATTTTTGTATATTTTTAAAAACTAGTCGTTTTCAGGTGGTACTTCAAATTAGAAGTAAGCGGTGTGTCCTTATAGTGCAATGGATTCCTCGATCAAGCTTTCAAGTGTTATTATTGCAGATGTGTTTGTTCCCGGCTGGTTTGGCTTACGGTCGTGCTTACATACCCATGTAGCCTCTTGTTTGTTATGATAGTTTGTTGAGCTTTAAAGGTGATGGTTGTTTACTCACTTTGTAGAGCTGCTAATCTTACCCTACCCTAGGGTACATAGTGTGTGACATTATTCCTGTGTCTCAACGGTTTATGGACTTGTCGTTCTTCATCGTAGAACCTCTATTATTATGAATAAAATTGCATCTTGAGTTTTGTTGAAGCTCAAGTTCAGATCATGTTCATCACGAGCTTGCCACTTAATCATGATTAGCTAAATTTGACGCTTTCACTATAACTCATCCTTCAATTTGACAAAAACTTATTGTTGGAGTATTTTAACAAAAAAATTCTCTTTGTTTTCAAGATTGAAAAAGCATTGAAGTTTTGAGTAAAATTATAAAGTACTTTAGTCCCACATTGCTTGAAAATGGAAAGAGAAAATTTTCTTACTACTTAAACTTTTGGAAAGTTTTGTCCCACATTGGCCATTGTAAAGAACTTTAAGGAGTATATAAAGTGACACTCCTTGGCCTTTAAGTAAGATGCGCTTGAGTTTAAGACTCGCACGCGCAAGGGGGGAAGGACAAGTGGGGGAGATACGAGTTTCTGAAATTTACGGATGCTCTGTGGCAGCATTCCAGCCTCTCCCCGAAGTTCGTGTGGGATTATGGCATGTCTATTTATACTGCAAAATATAGCTGTTGGGCAACAGTAATATTCTTCATTACTTCCCAACAGTCACATTTTCTTTTATTACACAACAGTCATATTTTTTATTGCAGCACTTTATTTCTGAAATAAATTTTGGATTTATTTTTTGTAACAGATTTCCAACAGCTATTTTTCTTCACCTATAAAAGGAGACCTCTTCCTCACTTTTCAACACACAACTCTCAAACTCTCTTTTCTGATTTCTAAACACTTAGACTTGTGGGCGTTTTGGTAAGGTATCGAGTGAAGCTTCTGCTTCATTCGTTTGTGCAGAATTACGAGTGAAGTAACAGTGAAAGCTGGGCTGTTGTATCCCGGAGGCGACGCGTGAATAACCTTGCTGCACCGGTGATAATTCTCCGAAGGGGCGCGAATCGTCTTAAGAGAGCGACCTAGTACGCGCCTCAGCCAGCTATTTTATATTATATTTTTGGAGTTGTTCTTGTCTATTTCTTGTAACAATTCCAACACTTATTGCACCCTGAAACGAAGGAAAAGAAAGAAAAGCAAAGAAAGAGAAAAAAATGGCATTTGTCCGATCTCATCCGTCAAAACTGATTGATAAAACTCGATCGATGAAAATATACAAAGGAACCTAAAAAGATGGAAATACCCTTATTTACTAGAGGAAGTGGTGGCTCCCGTCGTAAAAATCTTCTATTGCAATACATAGCAAACCTCACGATTTCCGTTGCCTATTTATAAACTTGGGGTTTTAGCTGTAATTGGCAAATCTTGGAGCTTGGGGTGCAATTAAGGCTATTTTTAATATGCAATATGTTTTCACCTTAAAATACTATTTTGGGGCTAAGTGGGAGCCTTAAAAGTTATTAAAAAAAACTTGGGCAGACTTTTTTCCCCCCTCTCTTTTGTGGGTGTAGTGGTGTTTTTTGCAACGTAGAGAATGGAGCAGCAAAATAGAGAAGTGTGATGTATGCTTGACAAACATGTGTTAATGGGAGTCACTTTTAACTTGTAGACTTCGACGCAATACACGTAGTTATGCTAAACTCGAGGGCTTAGGACGATCAAACACATGAAACAACATATAATATAAGTCTCCTCTGCACCTTTGTTTGGCGCGGTTCCAGTTGTCCAGCTCATTGTAATATTGTGTTGTATTTTTTTTTTATGTATTTTGTTGTATTTGGTGTTAAACTCTAACCTGTAGGCCTCGACAAGTTATAGAAAGTTAGGTTGAAATGTAGGATATGCTTTGCTTTCGTCTAATTGCAATTTGTATCGAGTCTACAAGTTAGTTATTAATCTGTAGTGTTATTGGTAGCAATTGATACTACTTTTTATGTCTGTAAAATAGATGATTTAGCCGGAACGGCTTGTAAAACCTTTTATATATAAAATATTTCTTCTCTTCACCAAAAAACTATATAAATCTCTTATCGTTTTCCTTTTTCCTAGGTTAGGCCGTCTTTGTGGCATTTAGGAATTTAAGATGTAGTTTTAATGCAATTGAAGCAAGTATTTCCTTCAGTTTGGCACTATAAAGGTAATCTTTTACTTCTTTATATTAAATTAGGAGTAGATTAAGTAACTTAGAGAGTGTTTGGGATTGATTCTAAAATGGTTAAACCTGATTAAATCCAGATTAAGAGGGTGTTTGTGATTGATTCTAAATCGGTCAAACCTAATTAAATCCAGATTAAATCTCGTTGGAACTGTTTGGCAAAAAAAAGTGAACTGATTAAATATGCTCCAATGTGTTCAAAACTGATTAAATCCATAATCCTTATTTTCTTGAATAAGATTTAATCGGTTTCGGAGAATCAGGTTTGACCAAGAAAATTACCAAAACATCCTCACCTATAAAAGACATTAAATGCTCCCTTTTAATTTGAATACACTACATGGTAATTTGTCACACTAAACCTACTTTAATTTTCTTTTATCCAAACACATTCAAAAAAATTTAATCTGTTATGTTTAAAATGGATTAAAGCTGATTTTAAAAATTGATTCTAATTTAATATTAATTACTTGTGAAAAGCAATTACAAACGACCTATGAATCAGGTTTGAAATGTTTGGTGAAAAAAAAAAAACTGATTAAATATGTTTCAATATGCTCAAAACTGATTAAATCCATAATCCTCATTTTCTTCGATTAAGATTTAATCAGTTTTGAAGAATCAAATTTGACCAAAAAAATTACTAAAATATCCTTATATATAAATAGACATTAAATGCTCATTTTCAACTTGATAACACTATATGGTAATCTTGACACACTAAGGCTTTGTTTGACAACATTTTTAATTTTGGTTTTCAGTTTCTAAAAAAAAAAAACCAAAACTAGTTTATTTATTTATTTTTTACAAAAACAAGTGGTATTTGATAACCCAGTTTTTATTTTGAATTTTTTTTTGTGGTGGTTTGCGGTGGCGGCGGTGGGGCGTGACAGTGGCCGATGGTGGTGGTGGCCGGCCGTCGGCAGTCGACGGTGGTGGTGGACGGTGGGAGGAGGGTGGTGGTGGTCTAAAAAAAAACTAAAAACGGAAACTCATTTTTGGAGTTTTAAAAAATAGTCTTGATTAAAAAACTGATTTTTTAAACTGAAGAAAAAAAATGAAAACTGGTTACCAAACAAGTTTATTTTTTCAAGTTCACAAAACTGAAAAAAAAAAAAATACTGTCAAACGGGGCGTAAACCTATTTTAATCACTTTTTATCCAAACATCTTCAATAACTTTTAATCTATTATGCTTAAAATGGATTAAAGCTGATTCTAGAAACTGATTTTGATTTAATTAAAATCTACTTTTAAGAATCAATGTCAAACATCCTCTTAGGATTAAGCGAGTAGGTTAATTATTTTAGGAGTAGTTCATATAAGGGTTAAATAGCTAATGACCCCTTGTATTATACACGATATGCGATTTGCCCCCTCCACTTTAAATTTAAGCAATAAACTTCACTACAGTTACGAAAATCGGGCGCATATAACGCGGCGTAACAGATCTATGTGAAATGTCAGTTTTGTCCTTCCTTTTAACCCGTTAATTTACCTCCACTTTTTGCCCAAACCCTCTTAAATTGACTGCATTTCCGTTTCATCTTCTTCCTCTCAAAACCAAAGACGTACCTTCATCTTCTTCATCTTGTGTCCCTTCTCCTTAACTTCGACCAAATTCTCTCTCATATTCTCCTGCCGATCTGCTGAAGAGAAGAGAGGAGCAGCTAGGAGGTCATTAACCAAACACTGATTTTTATCACTTTCTTGGAATGACCGGCCAACAAAACCTTAAGACCCATTATTTACACACAGTGAGAGAGATTTAGGGGGGGGGAGAGAGAGAGAGAGAGAGAGAGAGAGAGAGAGAGAGAGAGAGAGACTTCAAGATCAATCACTTCCATTGATCGATTTGATGGGGTTATGTGTGTTCTCTCTCTTTCTTGTTATTGCTGTCTATAGGCACGATTTCCTGGCATTTTGATTCTATTGGATTGAAATCGATACGGCGCTTTTGAGGTATTCATTAATTTTGAAGTTTCTTTTTTTCAATTTTGTGATCTGGGTTTTGTTGAGTAATCAAAAAGACGATCTTGTTTGTTAAATAGTGCAAAAGGTGATCTGGAAGTTTATTGACAACTAAAAAAAAAGATGATCTGGGTTGTTGAAAAATTAGAACCAGAAAGATGATTTGAGAAAGTAAGGTAAGTTTGTTCATACTCGAGTGGAAGCAGCCACCCAAAAATGGCTTCCAACCTCAATATGAAATTATTGGCCCGCATGTAGGATCTGGGGAACCACCACTTCAGATTCTGGGCTCTGAAGGAGCTATATATGCTCCATTCCCCAGAAGTAGTTTCCTTGTCAGAAACAAAAAAATGGTGAAGTAAATTCATGGCCATCAAAAGGAATTTGGGTTTTCGTCACATGGGGTGTATAAATCCAGTTGGTCTGGCGGGGGGTGTGTGCGCTTAACGTGGCGTCACGGGCTGGAGCTGGAAGTAGTGGAATGCAAACACAAAGTATATCTGCTTGGGTACACGATCTAGACAAGATTCTGGAAATTGATTTTCACAAGGGTTGTAGAAGAATTTTTTGATGCAAGATGCTGGGTTCAAGGCTTTACACCGGAGATAAATGGGTAATTATAAGTGAATTCAATGGTAATTATGGGTAATTATGAGGAAAGACTGTTGGAGGTTCTTAGAGTAAAAAATGAGAGCAAGGGAGGAAATTTATGTGTTATAAAGTGACTAGAATGATATTTTGGTTCTAAAAAATCAAGTTTTGGACCCCATACAGTTCCCTCCAAAAAACAGAGCTAGTTTGGATGTTTTCCGTTAACCGTGCCCAATTTTCGTAACTGTGAGGGAGTTTAGTGTTTAAATTTAAAGTGTAGGGAGGCAAATCGCACAACGTGTATAGTACAGGAGATCATTAGCTATTTAACCCTTCAAATAACTCTATAGATAATGTCGTTGTTTCAAGGCATCAAAGCAAAATGAAATCCCTACTCTCGAGTAGCTTTTTGGCATTACACACTTGGATTCGATACTATCCTGGCACGCTCCCATTTTCATCCCAAAAATCTAATTTTTTACGCTTAGCATAATTACAATTGGTTGACCTAGTGGGCAAAAAGGGCATACAAGGTGTTAATATCTAGTGGGAATCGAGCGTTGACAGCCACTGGGCCAGCTTTGAATAGCGCTATTAGGGCTGAGATATGTTTGCATCAATACATTACTACAACAAATGTAAGAAGCTAAACTTGTTTGGTCAGGAGCTTGTTCATATCGGGGTAAGTGATGTTCAGGCTCAGCTAGTTTATTAAAAGCTCCAACTTTGAGATCAAGCTCTACTCATTCACTAAATGAACTAGCAAAAAGGAGCATCAAACAAGCCGATGAGCAAGCCTCAGGAACAACTCAATTCATTTACGACCCCAATTCCAATTCAGTCTCTATATTGAAAGCGGCTCCGCGTACTTCACCAATTCTAGGTGACATAGTGGTACGCAGTATGCTCACTTTGGTTAAGTAGGCGAACTGTCTAACGTGCCACAACACAGTAACCTTCCATAGCCTCTTTCATGACCTAGCTGCATAGAGCAAGACCACCTACGCCCCCCGCATGATGTATTGTAGAATTGAACCAAAGTGACCAAACGGCTTCAGTCATGCTCAACACAAGACCACCATGAACTATGGGTGGAACAAAATACTAAAACTCCAACCCTGCAATCCAAAAGATCGAAACTGGAAGAGGAGAAAATTATCTCCTAAAAATAGCCGATATACATTCAACTTCACGGCAAGAATTGCTGTTGTATCGTGTGTTGCAACGGGTACAGAATAACGAGGCAATATCTTTAGCTTATGTATTATGGGGATGATAGGACCCCGGGCCACTTCGTTCTGCTGCAACTACCTTGAATATCGTCCTAATATCTATGCAACGTATATAAGTTCCAACGAAAGGCATCGCTCATCTACAAGTTCTTCATTCTGGAAGAAGAGCGTCATTCTGTAAAGCCTTTCGACATATCACAAAGCTGGGTCTATCATACGGTTAAATTTTGAGAATCTATCAACAACATCTGCCAATTGATTGAACTAAAGAAAGCCAAAGCCACCCTGGTAACTGCTATTCTGTTTTCTGTAGCCACCCCATCTGTAGAGGGAAAACGGAAAAAGCAAAAAAAAAAAAAGAAACTTCAACGCATTAAGAAGTATATCGAAGATAGTACCAGGATGAATACATGGATCAGGAAGTAACCTATATACCTTCCATGCATACATCCCAAGGAAAGCTACGGTATCCGCCGACCACACAACCGCGAATGATTTCCAGAAGAATGGGATCGTGACATTCAGTAAAGGCACAAGAAGAAAGAGATAATTGAGGGCTTCTTTCTCATTCTTTGAACAGTCTCGAGCCCGAAGGGAGGGAATAGCTGTAAGCAGTAATGAATTAGACTTCTTGATACAAATATTACAAGTTGAGCTTAGATCATCCATATTCTGCCACACCATGTAGATACCGCTGAACAACTGCCAGCTGGTATTTGGACGTTCCTATGTATATTACATGATACGGTTCACTTTTTTGAAGCATTTTCACAGACCAATCTGCCACATTGTCTTGTCAGTGCTAAGACTTCCACATAAAAGACTGATGCAATTCCAGAATTATGAAGATTTTTAATTTATGCCTTGAAAATATCCATCAAGTTCCAAGAGAGAACCTCTAATATGCAATTAGGAAATTCTCTCTCAGGTGCTCCTGAAGCCCATGTGTAAATATGATATTGCTGGATTTCACTAGTTGTAAAACAAAAGCCTATACATCAATTGGACTCGGCAGCCATAGGATACTAATATAGGCGTCTTGAAAAGGCAACATTCTGCTACAAGATATATAACTAAGCACAAATTTGGTCATTTTGGAGTTAAACAGTAGTGAAGCATAACTTACTGAACATCCAGATGGACCACATCCCCATTAATCTCCATATGTCTGGTTCATTTGATGGGAATATGAGATTGAAAGAGAGAGCTCCGCCCAACAACATTGAGGCATAGGCTTGAACTTCAAAAACTGTGTACAATGTACTTCCAGGTACGGCAGGGTTTTTGCTAGCAGTGGAAGCCCTTGGCGCAAAGGTTGCAGCAGTCTTTTGAACAGCCTGTTGGGAAAGCAAAGTCTAACTTCCAAGTGTAGAATCTTAACTACAGTACAAAGTGTTCTGTCAAAGAGAATTTTAAAGCAACATAGTGTGCAGGGATCAAGAAGTCAGAACAAATTTGTGCGCTTAATTCCTCCAAGAAGGCCTCACACTTCTGGTCATTGAATTACATGATGTTAAAATAACTTTGTCTGTTGGAAAGAAGCAGTACAACATAAACTCTAGTTTCAAAGTCCTAATCATATTCCTGGACGGGCCCTTGAGGTTGTGAATAACAGTTACCAAGTCAGCTTGGAAACAGAAAGCTCATGACTTCACCGAGTTCACTCATCATTGTTACCATTGTTAAGCCTTTGTCCCAAAGTAGTTGGGGGGCCGGCTACATAAATCCTTTTCTTCCACTACACCATATCAAAGCACATTTCTCTTAGTCTTTTCTCACTACTCCCCATGTCATCCATGGTCTACCGCTACCTTGTCTTACCCCACAACTTGGCACAAATCACTTCTTCTCACAGGGGCTAAAGGCCTACTTTTATATGACCAAACCAAGTTATGTTCCCTCATATATTCCTCAATTGGCGCCAACCCCAACTTGTTGCCAATATATCCTCATTTCCTATTCTATCCCTCCTTGTGTGGCCACACATCCACCTAATGATTCGTGGTTTCAGCTACACTCGTTAAGTGCATGGTGCTTCTTAGTGGCCCCCAACATTCTAAATGATAAACATTGCTGGCCTCACTGCAATACTATAATATTTCCCCTTCGACTTGAGAGGAATACTGCTATTACATAATTGTTCAAGTTGATTCTGTAGTAATACGTTCGGCTAAGCCTTATTTGGTCGCACCCCGGAAACACCCGGAAGCAGACCTCCGCTTTAGCCGACCTGCTCTTATCCTGTGGGCAACATTCTCGGCAGTCTCTCCATCTCCTTGTTCATTATTGGTCTAAAGATACCTAAAGATATCTTTCTCTCTCATTTACTTGTTGCCCAACCATATCTACTTCTGTACTCCTAATTTTACTAAAATTGCATTACAAGTCCTCCATTTAGTCCCGTTTAACCTAAAGCTTTTGACTTCTAAAGTACGCGTCCTTAACTCTAGCTTGACATTTAGTCCTACTCTAGTCTCATCAACTTAAACTAAAACTACTCGCATATATGCACCATGAATATTCTTAGTAAGCACGTTCATAGGAGTTTAAAGCTAGCCCTTGGTGAAGTCCGATCATAGTGGAAAATTCACAAGTCATTCCATCAGTTGCTCTGGGACCAGTAGTCCCTCCACCATACATATCCTTAGTCACATGAACATACTTGGTATGCTGATGGGAAACATGAAAAATCGAGGAAAAGCCATTTGAAAGCAATCGAAAATTAGTTCGACTTCAAGGCAAATATAATTTGGAAAATATGGTAGTTCTGTTTGTATTTTGTGGAGTCAGTTTTATGTTTATCTAGTTTAGTGGTAGTTGGTCAGGTTTACTTGGCTTTTTCTCATGTATCACTCCCTCCGTCCCTAAATATATGATCTTTTTTTCTTTTTGGGCTGTCCCAAACAAATTGATCACTTTTCAAATTAAGAAAGATTCCACAGGTGTTTTTCCATGTTTACCCTTCTTACACATTTTTTTATTCTATTTCTCTCTCCACATTTAATCCTCCACCAACCCATTTTTCTCTCTCCTGGCCCACATTCTTCCCTCCCTCTCTCTTTCTCTCTCTTGGGGTAGAATGGGAAACACAAAATGTAACTCATAGCCTAAATAAGTGTGCAAGTCAAACACAATCAATAAAAAAGGGACGAAGGGAGTAAATGTGGTGGAATTTTTTTGTAATTTTGCTTTCTAGGTCTAAAAGGTCACTTATGTTTGTAAGCTCCTTGAGGTTCCTTCACCCTTAAGTACATAGCTATCAAGAAACCTCCATTGTTTAAGCTTATAAATAGGGTTATAAAGGGTTTAAGGAAGATACCACGGCGTAGAAAATTATGAGCTTTTACGCTTCTAGGAATGTGTGATGCATCTTCCTCTTCAGTGTGATGCTCAAGAAACCTAGCTGTGATGCCTAAGAGTCTGTAAGAGTGAAGAAAGAAGCGTCACAGGCACTCGTTTCTTCACTAGAGCCCACCAGATTACTCTCCATGTACCTTATTTTATGCTCTTTCCAAATCTATAAAGACTATGTAAAGAGCCTTTCTCTTCTCTCCAAATACTTGCATCAATCGCATAACAAAAAAATAGCTTCAACAATGGATCTCCCAGGCATGAAACCAATTAGATTATAAGATGCTTTAGTCTCCCTTCTTAGTCTATGTTCAATTAGTATCTCCCAAAGCTTCAAAGTAAGACCCGTGAGCTTGATCCTCTATACTTGTTGCAACTTTGAGTATCTCCTTTCTACAGAGGTATCAATGTGCTTTTCCTCCACAACTCGTGCGTTTCCTTAGAATTCACGATATTGTCAAACAACTTAGTCAGCCAATCTATGCCCATATCGACCAAGCATCTCCACATCAATAAGTATACTGTGGTCCATTAACTGTTCCATCTTTACCCTTCTCAAAGCCTCCTTCACCTCAGAGTTTTCCCATGTAATCTTCGATTTCTCCACTGAGCAGCATATCAAGGCAGCTCCATCCGTCTCTCATTCTCGTCTTCTTTTACTAAGAACCTCTCATTCTCATACTTGATACACTTCACAATTCAAAAATCTGCTTATCCTTTCTCTTACCTTAGCTACTTAAAAATATCTTTGCAACCCTCCATACTCCCTAACCCTTGGTATAAGCTTTCATAAGCTTTGCCACTAGCCTCTCTTGCTGCCTTCTCAGCTTCCTTGTTCTCCTAGGTCTCATGACTTCACTAAGATATATATATATTAGAACTTTTATGGTCAATCTACGGTCTCATTTGATTCATCCTAATCGCCTTAGCCATTTAAATACTCATTATCAGATGCTTATCTGACATTATCAACGGACCTGACGTAATTGCGCTGACCGTACATCTTCAAACTATCTCAGCCTACTGATTAGTATTATCACCCCTTAGGCAGCTACATGGATCCGTGGGTTGTACTAGTTCACAATGTTCATTTCTAATAATGTTCCATACGCATTTAGCAAAAAAGAATGAGCATTTGAAAGTTTGCCCATTCAAATGTGATACCAATTAAAGCATAAACCGAGTCTCCAGGAATTTTCAATGGTGTGACGGAAGAAACTGTTAGTTCTGTTACAGCACATGACAATGTCCAACCCCCCACATCAATATAAAAGAGTTTGCCATTTGGAAGTAGACCTGAGGCAAATATGTACATCCAATATAATGGAGTCAGGTATTTACGATCCGCAAAATGAAAAGCATAATCCTTCACTCTATTGAGCCTAGCACGTCCGTTCAACTTAGTAAACACCAGTTCTTCATCTCTAATGATTCTAAATCAATATATATGCTTCTGCTTGGATTCAAGGGTCTAAAATTAATAAGACTGGAATTTTTGAATGACATGTAATAGCTTGGAAATGACTGAATGAGTGAAACCGTGGATCTCATAACCTTAAAACGGATGTACTGGAAAAAGCATGATGAATGTCGTTGAACTATTATTTTCCCTTTAGTTGATGGGATGAATGGAGCTATTTAAAACCAATCTCAACAAAAAATCCATTGTGTTTCTCATATATCATCACCAAATATCTTCAGTTCAAATTCACTATGATGGGATGAGTGGAGCAACTTCTAACCCATATCATATAGTGACCACATCCCTTCAATCGTAATCAATATAACTATCAAAATAAAGCAAATATTTTCCTCTAATTTCCTGCATTAGTATCTTTCAACTTCGCCACGATATGAAGATTCTTGAAAGAACACATAAGACACTCTTGAAGAACCCAGTAAGTAAAAATAGAAGGTTCACCTTTTTGAGGTCTTTCTCAACCGCAGGACGTGCAGAGGATGCGGTCGAGGTTGAAACCGTGGCCACTCCACTGGGTTCCGGTGTCTCTTCTCCGCCTCCTCGGTCTGTCTGTGTGTCTAATTCATTAGAAGAAGAGGCATACACTTTGAGAGTACTTCTCTTGCCCATATGAGCACGGGGTGAACCATTTCTGAAATTCGAAAATGGGGAGCATTTGAAGTTCAAGACTCGGCAACTGCAGAGAGTTGTCGAGATTAAGCCGTTCATCTTCTCCTAACAGTTAACACACGCTTGACGCGCACATGGTGGTGACCGAATTATCTTCAAGAATCTCTCTCCCCACTCCCTCTGATTCGGATAATACGAGTCGAAGATAATCTTGCGTGACGTGGTAACTTGGCAACAGTTGATTGAATTATGTACGCTCAAAGTAGAATAACTGAAGTTGATCACTGACTCAGAATATCCAGGGAACCGATAATGATTTACATAAAGTAAATGAGTTTGAGCTAAATCTTTCCAAAGAGAATAAATTTATCGACCTAAATCTTTTGACGTTAATAAGGGTAGATAAAACATGTGAGACTCTACTCATATCGGTTAGGATTGAGATGGCACGTAAATCGCTTTTCCCCCTTTCTCGTCACGTGCAATAAGAATGCACGACATTTTATGTAATTTAAAGTTGAACTCTCTTGCGAAGTAATGGTATGGTTTCTTAATTCGTATCCCAAAATTTTAATTTTGAAATAATGTGGCAAACTCAGGTTCACGTGTTACAGAAAAAGTTTATCAATTTTAAATGGACGAAACATGATGAAAATTTTGATCATTCTGTACCACCACCTCTCTCTCTCTCTTTTTTTTTTTTTTTTGGTAGAAAGGAAGTTATATTAAAAGAAACTCAAAACGACTACACAACAATGTTCATCTCTTCCTCCAAATTAAGCAAAAGTTTGGATGAAAGAGGAACAAAGTCAAAATGACGACAACATAGACAATCTCTTAATTTGAATGGATACCATCACTTGTATTCGAAAGTCGGGGTAATTACAGGGAAGGCAAAGGTATGACATAATATTACTCTTATCTTTTGACCAAACACAAAGCAAACGGATTTGAATCCCTTACTGTAATCATGTTGAATCCCTTACTGTACATCCACTACTATAACAATAGTTATAACAGGTAATTCAAATCCAAAGCAAGCAAATAGCTTGAGATTTTTAATAGACTAGTCTGCGTGGCCCCTGCCCCCTCTGTCGCTTTCTCTCTCCCATCTTCTTCCCTTTCTTTTATCACTGTCACAACCACCACCACAAGTCCATATAGTGCCTCAATAGTTCACAATAACTCCTATCCAACCACCGGTGCCCACCAAATCACAACCCACCTACGGCAAGCAAAGCTGACCACTGCCAACTCACATCCCATATTCAACCTAATCCTCCCACTTCTACGCAACCCATCATTGTGGCACCTCCAGTCACCTAAACCACCAGCAACACTTTCACCGAACCACTTTCACCCCACCATCGGTCACCGAACCCACACATAAATACAAGTTATTTTGGGCGCGCGCATTGATACTAAATCTGCGAGAGCAACCCTTATATCTCAGGAAGTGTTTCATAAATCTAGATACCTTCTGCATTTCTTTGACGATTTACAGCTAAGGCGATGAATCTTGTTAAACAGGCATGGGCATGAGTAGCAAGCGTACATGCTTTATCATTTTCAATTTCAAGTGAATGGGTTGTGCTGGTGCTGCATAGGGGTGGTTGGTTGTGGATTGACACGGGACGATGGTGAACAGTGGTTGTTGTGGACGACTAAAGCTGGCTGTGCAGTGGGCGTGGTGAGCCGCAGGGGAATTTGTGATGGGTGAGAGGGTTGGGCAAGTAAATAACGTATTTATACAATTAAGGGCCCTGATGCACTTCTGGCACTGAAATTTTTTTTTTTAGCCCAGGCGTAGATTATTATTATTTTTTTGGTTTAACCGTTACTTTTTGTAGCGATTAGCAATGGAGTGGTTGACAAAATAAACTTTGGCGGTTAGCAGTGGAGTGGTTGTCAAAATAAACTTTTTTCCCCCACGCCTTTCCACTTTATAGCATAAATAGTTTGATTGAAGATGCAACGTTTTACTATTGATTTCAAAAGTGTTCTTTGTGCAATAAAATGACAGATTATGACAAGAAAAATCAATGAACTCGACGGGATAGATGACGAGGACGATGATAAAGATTGAAGTGTAGACTTTCAATTCGTAATTTGTATTTAGTGATTGTTCAATCCAAACTATTGTAATTTATATTTGGTGATTGTCGAACTTTAACATATATATGGATTGTTCAAACCCAAACTATTCATTTCTTTATTTTCTTGGCAAGCTAACAACTTTACAAAATTAAAAAAGCTCAACAAAAATAAGCACCCCACTAATCACTTGTGTGACAAGCGGTTAGCAGGAGCAAACTTCGGAGAGCAAAAGTCTGCCTTCACTACCCACTAATAACAAAAGCAGTTAGGGAGAGCAAATTTCAACTCTGTGAAGTCTTGCTTCCCTGAACCGCTCTTGGTACACGCGACTAATGAGGGCAGATTTCTGCTCTCAGCAGTCTGTTCTTGCTTGCTAGTAACAAGAGCGGTTACTAAGAGTAATCCAACTATTATGCTTGTTTGTTTGCTAAACCTGTGCTATTCAAAACCAATCCAACAATTCAAAAACTTATGCCTGTTTTAGATGCTTGCTCACAGTTCAAGTCAATCCAACAACAATTAATCACAAATCAAAAGATGACTGGAAAAAACTCAACCAACATTAACAATTTTACATACAAGAAGGTCAATTACATTAAATGAGAGACGGCGGATAGTAACATGGAAGAAGCCTATCTACACCCCTGCTACTTCGTAAGTTGTCTTAGGCCCTGTTTGTTTTATGTAAAATATTTTTTGGAAAGCGTTTTTTGCATTTTCCGGTATTTGGCGTATTTATCAGAAAACTGTTTCCCGAAAATGTTTACGGTTCACCAAAAGGGAAGGCAATATTTTTGGAAAACGTTTTACATAAATTTACGGGAGGTCTGAACCCGTCACTCTCTCTTTCTTTTGGTCTCTCTTTTTTTCACCCTTCTCTCTGATTCCGATGACCACCGCCACTACTAGCACAACTTTCCCGATGATGATCTTAACTAGTAGCATGGAAGGTGTGGTTCTGGTAATGAACTTGCAAGTTTTGGATGAGGACGGGATGTTTGACCACCGGTGTTGGTCCAAATTACTGTGTTGTCGTACTGATAGATATTTTAATTTATGTTGTTCAATTATTTTTTGAGGTGTCATCCAAACAATGGAAAATAGAATTCATGAACACATTTTCAGGAGGCTGCTATTTTCAAGAAAGTATTTTTTGAAAAACGTTTTCCGTGAAACAAATAAGGCCTTATATCCAAAAGCCAATGCATATCCGCAAACCAAATAGTTGAGGCGAGATCTTCCATATAACTTATGTAATCGACGTAATTGAACACATACCCCCCCCCCCCCCCCCCCCCAAAAAAAAAATAAAAAAAATCATGATTGTTGTGTTGTTTTGGCCGTTGTTGCTTCATTTCAGCAGTCCAAGTTTCCAATGCAGGGGTATCTTTTGGCGGCTTGCCCCTATAGTGCTTTATGGCCAATAGAAATTAGAAATGTCCACAAAAATTCAATAATTAAATGTAAAATGTACACAAAGCATTGCAGTTTTGTACACTTATCTACATGTCCATCAATAGTAAACCTTGATTATCCTCCCTCAAGCTGTCATGGATGCACATTGATCTCGTATCAGCATGCAAAACTAATTGAAAAAAATGGCTATAATGAATATGTGGTACCTCTTGTTTGCCTTGGACCTGTGATTCAATTTTCCATCCTCAACATGCCAAGAAAGCTACTTGACGTTTCCCAAGCACCCTTGTTCTTGCTTCATTTCTTTTTCCAAGCTGTAAAGACTCCATATTATGCATCAAGATATACATGAAAGCGGAGGGATACATGTCAACCTTTAACCTGGTTGACAGATTATGTAGCCACTCTCTAACTTTAAGCAAGCTCGTGTAGATATCCATAACGAAATTATAAGGGTCCCTGTGTGCAACCAATGTCATGACAGTTTCATGCAAAAGTTCACATGTCTTAGCCTCGCCCTCAACGAAAAAATCTTCACTTTCTATCTGTCGATGCCCAAAGGAATGCTCATGAAGCTTGCAGCCTCAGGATTTTGGTTGGTTTTCCTTTTCGTCAATAGGAATCCGTTGATATTGTTGAAGAGTTATTTGAGTTAGTTGATTCTGGGGCTGAGTACCATATGCATCATTTGGGAAGCCAAGAGATGACTCCCTATAATATCCTCTATAAGCATTTATGAAGTTGTGAACCCCGATCTTGTACGTTTCAATCATCTTATTTACATTGTAAGGGTTACGCTCGATAAATCTATCGAGCCCTTCCATGATTTAAATACAATACAGCCCTAGTAACTTGAACAAAAGAATAAAAAAGAAAGAAAAAGTTACAATATTGTAAGAGGAAAATGACAAATTACGTAAGGACTATAGCAAAACTGTTCTACCTATAAAGTTCAACGCCAAAAATTGGTTGTATATTGCATGTGGCTTATAAGATATTCGAGTAGACCTGGCAAACGGGTAAACCCACCGGGTACGGATAAAAATCCGGTCGGATCCGGGTAAAAACGAGCAGCGTAAAATTTATCCGATTTTTTCCAGGTAGAGATTTTTAGTGCCCGTACCCACCAAGGAGGGTCGGATATAACCCATGGGTAAATTGTTATTATTTTTATTTTTTAATTAATTATTTATTTATTACCAGATTATTCACTGAACTAATTCTCTTGGAGTATTTTTTCCTTCTTTTTTATTACTACATATTTTCTAATTTAATTTCTACAATTCATTTGAGAAGTGATCATCTTAGATCTCAAATCTAACACAATCATCTCAATCTGAACTCAATCTGAACAATAAGCATATACAATCATCTCAATCCGAAGCACATAGTAGAAAAATACTTAATACATACAAAACATAAACACAAATAGATTTGAAAAAAAATTATTTGCTAAACTCAAAAAGCATAACAAAGTCGATCGGAGACCACTTTGGACTTTGGTCTTTGGTGTAAGTTCTGTACTATCCCTTTCATGATTAGAGACGTGGCCAGAGATGTTGCCAGAGATGTTACAAAGACGTGGCGCCGGAGACATTGGAGGCGGATCTGCAATGGACCTGGCGTAGCTTGGACGTCGATATAGAGAGCGACGTCATGAGAGGATCTGGCGTAGATCGGTCGTCGATGGAGAGACGCGCCGTCGTGAGAGAGCAACGCCGGGGTGAGAGCAGCGCCATCGTGAGAGAAGGAGAGCAGCACCATGGGGGAGAGAGAGAGGAGAGAGAGAGAGAGGGGAAGAATGGCGCAAGAGAAGAGTGAGTGATCTGTGAATGAAAACCCTAACACTCATTTATATAGTACAAAATACGGGTAGCCCGTGTAAACCGTACCTGATCCAGACTGACCCGAAAATTACGGTCCTGTTCTGGTACGGGTCTGATTTCAGCGGTTCTTCAAAATAGGTACCCGTAGCCGGGTTTTTTGGCCGGGTATGGATCGACCCGTGGGTACGGGCCTTTTTTTGCCAGGTCTATGTTCGAGTGACCAATATAGGGTGATGTCCACATGTGCATTATCCTAAGATTCCATTTCCTATATTCCTCAATGCTAGTCTCAAGATTCTTGAGGACATCACAAGTCGCTTGTCATTTGTTCCATTGGTATATTTCATCATGGAGCACAGTTATCCACAACATCAAAATTAAGTGTCTTTCCCTTCATATACAGCCGCATAAACAGAGCATCTTTGGGTATTCTTTGTAAACATTCAGGTTGCCTCCAATGAACCGTCCGACGATTGGTACTCGCACATCTCAAAATGGATGAGAGGAACACCAACAGACCCCACATTATAGACAATATAGTGAATTGCCCCTTGTCCAACCACTGCATCACCTCTGAGTATGGTTGCGAGGTTATTTGAGATGACTATAAGTGGTCGATCTCCCCACATAAGACATCAAATGATGATACTGATCTTTTTTTCGTTTCCTGCCAAGCGGTTCTTAGAAAGAATGCTCCCACGCAAACAACCTAAGCAATGGTCCTGCGAAAGCGAAAAACTCACTGATACTTTTTCATAGGACCAAACCTACAGAGTGAATCATTGTGTAAAAATTTGGAAAAATGTAGACTCGTGACTGTATAAACATAAAAACTGAATAGTTTAATATTCATGCCTACAGTAAAGACAAGCACTTGGTAATTAACTTGACATTCTTTCTCATAGCTTTATGCAAGGCCCGATATAGATAGGCAATAAATGTACCCCATGAAAAAGTCTTCACTTATCCAAAGATTGTCCAAAACATAATATTTTAGATGCACTGTGTTTATTGAGTGCACATGAAATAGCAGGGCGGATCCAGAAAGTCTAATCAGGGGGTGCCAAAACGTCATAAGAAAAGATTGATAACTAACATAAAAGAATTCGCGTCACTATTGAAAACGTTAAATGCAAAATACATTACTCAATTTGACTACTATACAATTTTACTATTATTAGTGATTTATTTAATTTGATAATGTTAGTCAACAATAAATTATCAATCTTGCATGAAAGAAACTTCAGTTGTATTGTATATATTAATTATTCGACGACAATAGTCATGTACGAGTTAACATACTATAAGATTTTAAAGGAACTAACTTTGATTTATTTGTATTTTCTTTGCTAAACTGGCTGTCATATTCATTGTCACTGACGCGTATAAAGAACTGACGCGTATAAAGAAGGAGACTTATTAATGACCTCTAAAAAGATAAATTACTAAAGAAAAAATAAAGCAAACTAACCTATATTTGTATTTGATTGGTAAATGGGGGATTCTTGTAATAGTAAAGAGTACCAAGTCTAAGAATAAAGATGCATAACAGAAATTTACCCCAGTGCCCTTTACTTTTGTTATTTTAAGGTCTTAAGTGAGGCTTGTATGGTAACCTCATATTAAGACCCATCTTCTTCCTTTATTCCTCTCCTCTCCAGATCTGCAACTAGAATTTATTCATTTCAGGAATTGGGGGTAGCCATGCACCCTCCCCCCACCCGGTCCTACATGAGATCCGCCCATGGGAAACAGGATAACTCCAACCCCATATTAAAAAAAAAAAATGCCTTTGCATACATTTCAAAATCATGACGAGCATAGAGTTTCGGTAACAGGCCAAACTGACTCCTCAACTGAGTAAGTTTGATCCAATTAGATTTTAATGCCTCCTTGGAAATACCAAAAAAAATATTTTCCCATAGTTGCCGCAACCGATACAGTTGACTTACCCGAAGTAATGAGTTAGCCATAGCATGGGAGTTTGAGAACAAGACCATCACCTTCGAGTGTAATGGTCATTTCACAAAGCGAAAAATGAAATGTATTTATCTCGCTCCTGCATTGCTCAATCAAAGTAGATATAAGGCATTCATCGCGAGGAGACCAATAAGGCAGGTACCTGAATGTACCAAAAACCGTATCCCTTGACTTGAGTCTTTGCCTATTTGTTACCAACTAATAATCTCGTAGATGACTCGTGTGTTTGGTGCATTTTTATGGTTCCTTCTTCTATTCCATTAAATGCATTTCTCGTTACATAGTCACATCGGTGTAAAGGACCGATGTGGGATTGAACCACAACGTAATAATAACAGAATAGTTACGACCAACTTCGCACACATCCAACTAAGGTCCTAAATTTGGTGTTGAAATTAATTGAAGTGACTAATTACAAATAACAAAAAAAAAAAATTAAGTTCCCAAAAACATCATTGTAACCATAATTCAAATTTATCTGCACTAATGTTTAAATTACAGCCCTAAACAAGTCCTAATTTTTAAATCCTGAAAAGGCCCTAATTCTAAATGTGTAACAAATTCAAGCATACCTATTACATGTAGAAGTCAATTTATGCATCAAACAAAGTTTGATTAGCTTATAAATTTTGGATGTCAAGCTTTAATGGAGTATTGTTGGATTTACACCGATCTACTAGTGGGGAGGAGCTTGAGGTGGGTAAAGTTGGAGGTGGGTGCGGTTGGGCTTAGTTGGGGTGAAAGGAGGATGAAGAGAGAAATTGGTTAAAAGGAGGGGATTTTCAACCATCTCCAAACCCTCGTCTATTGATCTTCTAGCCGAGAGGATATTTGGGTGGGTAACAATGGAGGTGGGGTGGTGGGTCTCGGTTAGGGGTGAAAGGAGGAAGAAAGGGAAAGATTGACAGATATATGTGGAAAAAAGATGGGGTTGGTCGAGGACATAAAATTTCCTTAAAGTCGTCTAGATGCCTTCAAGAGAGGGCAATTAGACATGTTTAAGGAAATTTAAGACACTTGGTGGTATGAAATGAGAAGGCGAAAAGAATAAGTTTTGCACCTCCCCAAAGAGAGAAGGTTAAGGGAAAAAAAAAACTGATCGTAGCCATCCACGAGCACGTAGAGAATTAGATTGAGTCTAAGAAAATATGCACTTTCTAAACGTCATGTGTGGATCAGATCCATATACTTTATATGTATTTGAAAACCAAAAGACACTATTGTCATTATAAAATATAACTTTAACAGAGAGGATACGAAAAGAAATGGAGAAAAGTGAAAGAAAGAGAAAAGAGAAAAATTGATTGTGAGTTTATTTTTTTGTGTTTGTGAGTTTGGGGCGAAAGATAAATGGTTGTTTGAAATCACTTTTAATTTTTAGTTTCCAAAAAAAAAAATAAAAATCAGTTTAGTTTTTATTTTTTATAAAAATAAATGAGTGTTTGATTACTCAATTTTCATTTTAAATCTTTTCTTTGATGGTGGTGGCGATGGCCGGTGGCGATGTGGGTTGGGGGGGGGGGGGGGGGGCGCTCAGAACAAAAATCAAAACTGGAAATCCAAAATGGAGTTTTTAAAATGGTCCTGTTATAGAAACTGATTTTCGAAACTGCAGGGGAGAAAAAAAAAAAAAAACTGCCTGTCAAACGAGGTTTTTCTTCAATTTACAGAACTAGAAAAAAATTGAAAAAAAATGTTACTGAATGCTGCCGAAGTTATTTGTTGTTGTGTTGTTTGTGAGCCGAAGATAATAGAAAGCAAGAGCACTTTTTTTGTGCTATTTTTACTAAAAGGCCCCCCTAATAATTTAGATGGGTGCATAGTTTCTGTTTGAAGGTGAAAAGATAAGGCAGGTATTCCAAATGTTCCATTCACTTTCCCTTTCCTTTACCTTCATTTTCCCTAATTTCGGAGCGAAAGATTTGAGAAGAAAAATAAAAAATGTCAAATCTTTGCACATTTTTCTTTTTCATTTTCATTTTCCTTTTTTTTCTTTCCTTAGTAAAACTCACAAACAAACACGGTACCAGCGAGTCACGATGAGTCAACTCTTTTGGAAATTCGAAAGTCCCCAACACCACTACGCCACACACTACCCCGCAACAAATCACCTCATCCACAGTTCCTCCTCCGAAAATGGCCGCTGACCACCCAGCCGAGCCACCAGAAAAGGAGGCCCTCCGCCTCAAAACCCTAGCCGAGCAAAAGTACACCGCCACCTCCAACCTCAAATCCGCCTTAAAGTACGCCAATAAGGCCCATCGCCTCTCCCCCCACCTCGACGGCCTCCCCGAACTCCTCACCGCCCTCCAAATCCTCCACACAGCCACCACCTCCACCACCGCCACCGCCACCACACCGCTCTACTACCAAATTCTCCAAATAGAGCCCTTCTCCCACATCAACGCCATCAAAAAGCAGTACAAGAAGCTTGCCCTAACCCTGCACCCCGATAAGAATCCGTTCATCGCCTCCGAGGAGGCGTTTAAGTTGGTAGGCGAAGCGTTTCGCGTGTTATCCGATAAAATTAGGAGGAAGGAGTATGACATGCAGCTTAGGATTGCGCTGCAGGAGGCCGCCACAGAGGGGAACGGCGAGGTAAAGGAGGTGGAGACGTTTTGGACGGCGTGTTCGACATGTAGGCTGTTGCACCAGTTTGAGAGGAGGTATTTGGGGCATAATTTGGTGTGTCCGAGTTGTAAGAAGAGTTTCAAGGCAGTTGAGGTCTCGACTGATGTCCATGATGGTGCGAGTAATAGGGAGAAGGATGGAGAAGAAGGGGAGGGGGTTGGTATTAGGAGTAGCGCTAGGATTAGGGCTAGGAGTGGTGGGGATACTTTGAGCGGTTTGAAAGTTAAGCAGAAAATGAGTAGTGTTGGGGAGGTTTTGGAGAGATCCAGGCGCGTGAATGCGGATAGGGATTTGAGCAATGTTGTTCGAGTGGGTAATGGAATTAGGCCAAATAGGGTTGAAAAGTCGGATGGTGGTGTGGATAATGGAATTAAATTGAAGAGGGTTGGAAAGTCGCTTAATGTTGGTGGTGAGGATAATGGTTCCAAGTCAAATAGGGTTGAAAGGTCGAGTAATGTGGATAAGAAAGACGAAACGAATGGGGGAATTAAGGTATTGCGAAGGTTGAGTGCGAAGAGAGTTAGGAGAGGGGAATCCGGGGAAGAAGAGATGCTGACGTTAGCGGAAATGCAAGTGTTAGCAAAGAGAAAGGTGCAGGAGGAGAAGGAGAAGTTGAACTCTAAAGAGAATGAAAAGGGAGGAGAAAAGGAAAACGGTGATGCGAGGGAGAAGAGGGATAACGAGGGGGCTTCAAAGAAGAATGGCAATGTATCAATTAATGGGGATATGGAGATGATGTCGGTAGAGGATTCTGATTTTCATGATTTTGATAAAGATAGGGGGGAGAGGAACTTTAGGAAAGGGCAAGTGTGGGCAATTTATGATGACGACGATGGAATGCCGAGGCATTATAGTTTGATCGAGGAAGTAGTTTCTGTACATCCGTTTGAGGTGAAAATTAGTTGGTTAGACCTTCAGAGAAATCGAGATGACAAGGTTATGATTGGGGAGAAAAATGGAATTCATGTTTCCTGCGGGAAGTTCAAAGTTGCTGGGAAGACAACAGTGCATTCTGTGAATGTTTTTTCTCATCTTGCTGATTGCGAAAGAGTGGCGAGAGATATGTATATGGTTTATCCGAAGAAGGGTTCGGTTTGGGCACTTTATAAGGAAAATTCTATGGATGGTGAAGGACGGGATGTGTTGGTTAAGGATAAGCGGTGCTACGATATTGTCATTTTTTTAACAAGTTACAGTGATATATATGGGTTGAGCATGGCATATCTTGAGAAGGTTGATGGATTTAAGACAGTTTTTAAGAGAAGAGAAATTGGGTGTCACGCCATTAGATTTCTTGAAAAAGATGATGTATGGTTGCTTTCGCATCAGATCCCTGCAAAGAAGCTTTCTGGGAAAGAGACCTCTGACCTTTCCAAAGACTGTTGGGAACTTGATCCTGCTTCACTTCCTCCTGAATTGCTTACTAATTGTCGGGGAAGATAATTGGTGACTTCTGTCTGTCCACAAGGAATTCGGGGTAAGCAAATAATGTATATAGCTTATTTGGTCTCTCTATTCAGGTGAAATATGATCTGAATGTAAGGCACTGTTGTTTAGACACAACTTGGCTCATTAATCTTATAGCAGTTACCAATTCAGTTAAAACAATGGCTCACTTCTCTTTCTTTCTTTTTTTTTTTTTTTCTTTTGTCATCTTGTTTAGTTTTCCTGTAATTGAATATGATGAAATGTGCATAAGTTTATGATTACCGGTATAATACGGAGTAGATTATAAGGGGGACAAATATGCTATAAAAATCTGATTGTCGCGTCTCCTACTCAAAAGTGATCAATTACACATGCAAGTGATGAATTGTTGTGAATTCGACCACTTAAGTATCTATGGTATTAGCTAATTAAGAAAAGAACTTCAGATCTAGGGATCATATCCCTTACTCCTTTTTTTGTTTTGTTTTGGAGTTCGGTGGAGCATATTCACATTTTTCAAGAAACTTTCCAGATTCCACGCGGTATGTACACGTGATTGCTATCTAGTCTTTATACGGTTGAATTCTACAAAGAGTATACCATCCTATCACACACCCACACAAAAAAGAATTGCGTATGCCTACTTATGTAAATACCATTTTATTTTATGCTTATTTAATTAATCATACTTCTCTCACTCATTTTTCATCCATCATGCTATGACCTCTCTAGAAACCATCAATTGCTGCCAAAATTTTTAAAATCAACTAATCAGTTTATCCATGTCATTTTGCTTTCAACTTTCCATTCATCCAAGAACATATGGTTTGATTCGAGTTTTCTCTTCTTTGGTAGCAGCAGTAATATGACAAAAATCAGAATTGCTTTGTTCAGTGCCTTTTGCTTCAGTTTAAGTGGGTTGATGAAAAGAGTTTAGAAGAGGGTTGTAACAAAACATTTTGAAATGAACCAGAATAGTCTTATAATTTCTTCTAGTGATCTTAATCATTCTTTGATCTCACTCAACTCTATGGACTCCTCATTTGCAGCACGCTAATCAGTTTCATCTGGAATATCTGCGTATTTTGGTGTTATTTTTGTCTGGTGCGGTATTGCATGCAACTCTTTTCTTTCGTATTATGCAGTTCTGCTTACTTGTATGTTTCTAGATGGGTGTTGATTTGACGTGGATTTTAGTTTCTTCTTGTGATTTTAATCATATTGTTTGATCTCACTAACTATATGGACTCCTCTTTGCACTTCTATAAGTTCCACCCAAATAGGCTGCTTACCTGATGTTATTTTTGGCTGGTGCAGTATTGCTTACAGTAAATGGTGTACTTTTCAATTCAATGATTTCTTTTCTGCCATATGCAGTACTATGTTTTAGAAACACTATTGTTAGGCCTATATCTGAAGTTCTATTTGCCTACCTGTTAGGCGTAATCATATAAGGTTGAAATACATTTTTGGAAAGGTCACAGGACCCAGAATGTGTCTGTAGGCAACGTGATTGCAATTGTTTGATAAATCAGTCCATGGTGTGAAAGTTACTTCATAAGTTTGATTCCTTGCATCCAGTGACTATGGTTTTTTCTCATAAAAGTCAAATGCATTCTTGGAACTTAGAAGGAATTTCTTTGATGTATTTTGTCTATGCTCTTTGGGATTTGTACTAGTACTGCACATAGTATTGGTGTAGAATCGACCACTGAACCGACTTAATAGTATTGGTGCTACTGAATATCACAATTGCAAATGCATGACCATTTGATATAGATTTTGCACGGTCACATACAGTTCACTTCTATGGACGTGGTAATTGAAAATTTGTAACAGTTCAATCAATTTGTAAGTCCAGTCTCTTTCTGTTACCTTGTTTAGAGAGAATGGGGTTATTCTGACTTAACGTGTTGAGGAGTTTTCTCAGGGCGTTGTGGCTCCTTGGACAGTTTGTTTCTAATGTACAAGATGGAATGATGAATTTTACTGCTTGTAATTTCTAACATTTGGGCTAGTTCCTTCCACTTTATTTTGGAGGCTCATATGCAGTACTAAGTTCTGCAAGTGGTGGCTTGCTTAATTGTTCGTACCAGTCACACTTATTTTCATGTGCGGGGGTGTATACTTGGTTTAAGAAATGCTTTTTATCTGCAAGATGTGGCAGGCAAGGTCTTTATGCTTGCTCTGAAATCTATGGACTTCTGTAACATAGCAGCTCATAGAGCTGCCAGCTATTGTGATGTTCTTTATAGCAGGTGGTCCTATTCAAAATCCTTGAGTTACTAAATGAGATAAGCAACCTCTAGCTGGTAGCTCGACTAGCATCCCCTGTCATTTGGATATGTGGCGGTAGAGGTAGTTACTAAGAAAGCGTCCTGGTTGGATGCTTCTGTCTTGTTTTTCTTCTCAAAAAAGTCGTCACCCCATTGAGGTGCTGCTGCAGTTGCTTCAGTTTTTTTGTCAATTGCTGGCTGATGGGAACATTTAACTAATTGCATTTAGCCTGTCTTCTTCGAATCAGTCCTCTTAGCATCTGTGCGCCGTTGGCATCCTGCTCCCTTACTCTCATGTATACCTTGTCTTCAAACATTTGTCAGCAAATGAAAGGAAATTCATTTACCTTATTAAAATGCAGTGTGCTTTCCATTCAGAATGGAGGTTTAGGTGTTGAGGATCTCACGAGATAAATCTGTGAGAGGGATTCTACATGGAGCAGAGTTGTGGTAGACAAATCCGGAGAGTGGTCAGGGTCCTGGTCCTCACGCAAGATCAGGAGACCTTTGGCTCTAGTCTGTGGATGGGCATTTTTAAGGACTGGGAAGGCTTTGTGAAGCATTGTTGTTTCGAGGCAGGAAAATAGGTTATGCTGAGTTTTCTGGTGAGACGTGTTGTGGGGAGGAGGAGCTTTGCAAATCTTTCTATGGTTTGTTTTGTATAATATGGTCAAACGATCTTCGTAGCAGAGCTTTCAGTTTTTCAAGTTCATGGCCTTTCATGGTACTCCATTCTTAGAATAAGAATTTCAGGACTGGGGAGATGGATTCTGTTTCTACCTTCATTGGGCTGCTTTAATCTTCAAAGGTGTGCGGACGGGAGGAAGGGAAGGTGGTCTGAGAAGGGTGTTATAAGGGTATCGTTTCCTTGGAAGAGTCTTTTGAACATCATCGGAACAACACCCCCCCCCCCCCCCCCCCCCCCACACACACACACACACACACAACAAACATCTTTTCTTTGCTCCCCTTGGGAAGCAGCTCAAAAATGCTATTTTGACAGGGGATTGCTTGCGACAACGAATGAGCACTTCTGTCAATTGGTGTTTCATGTGTAAACAAGCAGGCGAATCTGTGGCACATCTTCTTTGGCGTTGTCCGGTTGCCTATGAAATTTGGAGTTTGGTTTTCAGTTTTCTGGGCCTGAGTTGCCTTATATGAAGTGAAATGCATTCTTTCATTTGCTCTTCGCAGCTGAGCCGCCGGACAGCTTTTGGCTCTGTTCCTCTTATCGAATATGTACACTGTAGCCTATTTCTAGTTCTGGAAAGGAAGAATGTGAATTTAGGGGATCAGTTGTTGGCTTTCTTTTGGTCGGCAGCCCTTCTATATGATGTGCAAGGAAATCTTTTATCAACAAAGACCAAATCTTACTTCCAACTTCCCTTCTATATGATGTGCAAGGAAATCTTTTATCAACGAAGACCAAATCTTACTTCCAACTTCTTATTTCTTACTAATACGAACTAGCTTAATCAGGCTCACTCGTTTGTAGGCAGTTGAAAGACAGGTAAATATGAAGAAAGTACGACGCCAGATGCCCGGAGGATCAATAGCAAAAGCTGCGCGGTTTTGAGACATCCTAAATTCTTTTTCTGTGGTTGTTAATCAGCTAAAACTGAGGTAAATCGGGTGATAAAAATTTTTCACTGAAAGTATTATTTTTTTTTTGCCTGTTGTTAAAAATTATAGTGATAATCTTTGTTGCCGAAGTATATTTAGCGACACTTTTTCTATTACAGCGAAGGTGATGTACAACAGATGATCTTAATCGGATAAGTCGTGCCTTTTCCCTCTGTTCTTTTTTCGACATGGTCTCCAGGGAAGAGGGCTTAGACGTTTTTTGGTGTGGTTGAGAGTGATCTTCGAGTTATTTTAGACTTTCTTTTTACACTTTGTCCTTTCAATACGAGGGATCCTAGTTATGTGATTGTAGTTGGGAGTATACTGAAGTCAACGGTTAGCTTTACATAATTTTAGTTTTCTATGTTCATTTCTGGTAGTAAGGAGAGGCAAATGTGGCTCGTCTGTTTTTTAGGCTTTAGTGATGGGTTTAGTTTAGTGTTTCTCTTCTTGCCTGCCTCGTGATTCCTTTTTGACTTCTAATTCTTCATTGTCGCCAAAATCGAGTGTACGGTGCCTTCCTATTTCTTGTTCATAATGTCTTTTGTTGAATTTTCTTGTTCTTAAGCTTCTTGAACATGGTTGCCCCCACGTTGCTCTCGTTCTTTATTGGGTACTTATTCGATTTAACTTGGTTGTGTCAGTTGTTTGAACAAATCTTGAAGCCCTTCCTCTTCGGCGGAGGGTGGTTTAGACGTAGTTAATATTTTACGGCGGGAGATTTTGATGGATTAAGTCTTGCCATGAACTGCTTATGGAAAAATGGCAAGTTTCGAAGAAGTGAATTTGTTCATGGAGAAACTGGAAGGGTGATCAAGTAGCAAGGATGTGTTTTTTGTCTGCTTGGTTTCTGTGGCCTTAATTGTGTATCTTGTTTCGGTAAATCCTGTGGATTGAGACGATCTCTTTTCTTGGCCGTAAGAGTAACAAGGGGGTGATAGCACTGCTACCGGAGCGGTGAGCAAGTGCGGAAGGCGGTAGATTCAGCAAGTGGAGGAGGGTTTTCTTAATTTGTTGGGTGAAAGATGAGAAAAAAAGAGAGAAAAGGTGAAAAAGAAAATATAAAGGGATGAAGAAGAACTTTTGTGACTTCAAATCGTCACATATAGCACAGGGTGTATCGTAGTTTTAGGTCATCCGAGATTTTTAAATTTACCAAGGTGTGCCAGGGGTGTAATGTCAAGTTTAATACTTTAGACACATCATGATGAGAAATAACTTGATTTTAATTTCTTATCTTGAAGATCAGATCAAATAATCGGGACGGTTTTTAAACCATCGGCAGTTTGAAAGGGTTTTGGAAAGTAATATCAGATTTTTTATGCAAGATGTGTTATATCTAAATAAAAATTGATTTTACTCTTGTAATCAGTTTTCTTTTATTGATAGGGTAAATTGCACACAACACTTCTGAAGTTTATCCTAAATTATATATGGCTCATACTAAATATTTTTACTGTAGTAAGCAACACATTTTTATTTTTTCGTTAACGGAATCAACATAATAGATAAAAGACGTTAATACCCTTAATAAATAAATAAATCTACCCAAATGTCATCCCATCCCCACTCAGTGGCCACCAGCGACAAGACCACAATCACCGCCGCAGCACCACCATCACCAGTCACTACCATATGCCCAATCACCAATCTGCACCATTGATCACCTGAGCAACTCAAGCGACACACTTTCAGTCAAACTCCCCTAGAAATCTTCTTCACCTCGATCCATCGTCGCCGGTGTTCATCAGGGTAAATCGCCCATTCGCTAGTTGTCCTTGGTCAGCGTCCACTGTTGGTGGAGGACGCCGATCTGCTCTCTCTCTCTCTCTCTCTCTCTCCCTCCCTCCCTCCCTCCCCTTTCCCCTGCCGCCCCCCATCTGTTTCTTTCTCTCCTAACCTCAATCTTTTTTTTTCTTCTTTATTTGCCTCCAATCTCTCTCATAAAATTTTCTCCCACAAATTTTTCTGTGTGCCTGTGTGTGTGGGCAGTATTGGCCGTCGAGCGACGATGGCAGGTATCAGTGACGGCAATAGTTAGGCTTTTAGTGGTGAGAAAGAGAAGGAAGACTGAAGGGTATTTTCGAGATATCGTGATAAAAAATAACGTTGTCCTAATTTTTTTTCACGGTGCCCTAACGGAAAATGGGTCTTATGTGGAAGTGAAACTAGATCGTGTATCGTTTGCATGTCCGAACACAAACCCAGTTGCCGTGTGCCCTTTCACTACATATAAACGAAGTATTAATATGACTAAATAGTAATAATATAATAATAATTACAGCGTGGCCAGGCTTCATTCGTGGTCTCATATATTACCCAAAGGCATCAGCTTAGCAGAACATCCCAAGTATCCGAAATCTTTCTTCCTCTTGCTCTATCCTCTGATTCCTCTCTCTCTCACACAGTCACACACACACACATCCCGTTAATCGACAGCACGCCTTTCCTATTTATACACAACACACACATACAAACGCTCTCGCTAGCTAGCGAACAATCAATTGCAATGGGCTACGAAAACGATACGTAAGTATCTGTCTCCGTCAAAATCTAGGCTTAGGGTTTCAAGCATGTTAATCGATCGAATGCATCTCGTTCTTGTGTCCAGGTACCGCGACGAAGACGGAGAGCCGTTGATGGATCCCCTCAATGACGACGTTCTGTCGGATCAGGAGCCGTTGATGGATCCCTTAGACGACGACGACGACGTCGACGTCGGAGGCGACGACTGGCGCCGGCGGGAACGATCGCCTACGCCCGTGTTCAACGAGTCCGAGTCGAAATCGAAGCCACGCAAGCGGCTCATCAAGAAGAGCACGCCGGTGGAGGATGATGCTGGTGTTGGTGTAGGTGATTATGAGGATGATGACGTGGCGACGGCAGGGGCGATTGTAAGGGACGATTTGTCGGACGGTGGATATCCTTCGTCATCTGGCGGTGGAAAGAGGAAGAAATTTGGTAAGGATGGGAGTGGTAAGAAGAGGGAGAAGAAGATGAAGAGCGATAAGGGCAGTGGCGGGTCGAAGTTTAAGGTGAGGAGCGAGAAGGGGGGCCGACCGGCGGCAGCTTATGCGGAGGAGCAGGAGATGTGGAACACGGTTGCCGGTGGCGATTCCGAGGTATATTTTTTTACTGCAGTTTAAGGCAATAATTTGTAAGCTGGGTATGCTTCGAGTATTAGTTGGATCCGCTAATTAATATGGAAAAAGTAGTTTTTGCATGGTACTGAGTTTAAGGATTGATGTACAGGATATGGTTGCTTTTAGCATTGTCTATGGAAGTACTTGTCTTTGGTCGGGTTTGATGTTTAGAATGTTGGAGAGCTGGTGTTATTTGATTCTTATTCAGCGGACTTAGTAAGGGTTTTTGCTTTTCTGGTGACTACATTAACGAATTTTTCACTCGTATAGTTAAGGTGCATTAGTGATCAGTTTGTTCTACTAGGTTTCTGCCAAGTTGTAGGGTAGTCTGAATCTTTGTCTTTTCCTTACATGATAGTGTCTGAAGCTACCGAATCATAAATTTTGTGGTTTATGTAATTTTAAGAACTGTATTAGTTGATTGTGCTTTGAGATGTTTGGATCGATTGGTAGCGTGGCCTTTATCTTTTTCTATGAAATGGTGTAGGATGATCAAGAGGGTCTTAGGATGGTTGATGATGATAACTTCATAGATGACACTGGTGTCGATCCCGCCGACCGCTATGGAAGTGACCATGAACCACGCTCTCCTGGCGATGCTCCTCAGGTTTGAAATCTTCTTGGCGTAAAAGTGCTTGTTCTTGTCTTCTATTTGATTTGCAAAGCCATAACCGGTATAGGGGAATAATGTTCTTTTGATCTCAACTTTGGGATTGAACTTTGTTGTACTTAGAAATTAAGAGTGTGAGCGATGTAGGGGTAAATCTCAGAGGATTGTGGCAGCAAGGCCGCTCTACCTTACAATACTATTTAGATATTTGGACTGTGGATGGCCAAGGGGTGCAAGTCTCGAAGCGTTTGAGGGATCCAAGTTTTTTGCATGCCCCCCCTCTATTGACTCTTCTGGTTGACTGTTTTTGTAGGCTGAAGAGGGTGAAGAGGATGACGAAATTACGGAGCTCTTCAAAATGGGCAAGAAAAAGAAGAAAAATGAGAAAAGCGCTGCTGATATCTCGATACTAGTTGAAAATGTCATGGCTGAACTTGAAGTTGTTGCAGAAGAAGATGCAGAGCTCAATAGACAATCAAAACCTGCCATAAATAAACTCAGAAAGCTGCCTCTTCTTACAGAGGTCCTTTCAAAGTAAGTTATTTATCCACCAGTGTCCTAGTATTTACAGGATCGGAATGCATCACAGATATTAAATTTTGTTGGTGTGCTCCTCTAGAGTTCCCCTCAAAGTAATTTATTTCTCCACGAGTGATCTAGTACATTCAAAATAGGGAACGCAGCACGGATTTTAAAATCTTATTGGTGTGCTCCTGTAGTACAGCTAAATTGGGGTTTACTTTTTAGGGTAATCATTTTTTGTATGCTCTCCCCTGGTTGTCTTGTTTATCAAAAACGGAACCCTTCACTTGACAAAAATCAGTATGGTGGAACTGTTTCGGCAGTTAAAATTGGGTCATCTTCCAAAAATGTTCATTTTACACCTGAAAACTATCACTGTTCATAGCAAGTGTTTTTACGCCCTTGTGATTTTATACACAGTATAGGTAAGTAGGTTTGCATTCCTCGAATGTGATATTAACGAGTGTTACTACAAATTTTGATGCATTGCTGACATCTATAGCTTTAGAAGTGGGGATCCCATCTCTGATCTTACAAGTGTCTGGTTGTTAGTGATATCAAAAAAGATAAATTGAAACCTCTGATTTCAAATGAGCAAGAAAGTAACTTAATAACAGAAGAATCAAAAGAACAGAGTAGTACTGATAGGCATTAGCCCCTAATTTTCCAAATTCTTCCAACCACGATTGGTTTTTTGTCTTCTTATTTTGATTGCTGTTTTTGCAGGAAACAGCTCCAGCACGAATTTTTAGATCATGGAGTATTAACACTTCTGAAGAATTGGCTTGAACCCCTTCCAGATGGAAGCTTACCTAATATAAACATCCGCGCTGCAGTACTGAAGATCTTGACTGATGTATGAACAGAGTTAACATATATAATGGTTGTTGCTTATTAGAAGTTATAAGGTAATCTTGAATGTTGTTTTTTACAGTATCCAATTGACTTAGAGCAGTATGATAGAAGGGAGCAACTCAAAAAGAGTGGCCTTGGGAAGGTCAGGCCACATATCATTGTCACTCGATTACGTTTTGGTTGTCTTTTGGTTTCTTTCGCACTTTTTAGATGTAGAAGGACCAAAGTGACATGATTTACTCTGTTTTACTCAGGTCATTATGTTTTTGTCGAAGTCTGATGAGGAGACCACATCTAATAGAAAACTTGCGAAGGATTTGGTTGATAAATGGGTAATGTGGTTTTTCATTTTCTGTCTTTACAGCATCCCTCCCTCCCCCCGGTCTTCTCTCTCCCTCTCTTTCTTTTTGCAGAATCTGCTGGGAGATGAATGGATTACTTACCAGGATTCATCCTGCAACACCGATGTACATGTAGATTGATATAGACGTATAAGTTCACATGAATGCTGTTTCTTCAAATTTTTTTTGAGCATAAACAATTTCTCACTTACTGAAAAGGAAAGAAGGATAAGAGAAAGATGACTTCTAAGTACTCCACATGTTCTCTTTGTGGTTCTAAATTGTTTTTGGATCAGCGTTGCCAATTGAATATCCTGCCAACTCTGTCCCATCTTCATCACATGGGCCAGCTTCCAAAAGTCAAGAATCAAATGTTTCTATTTTTAATAAATAAATAAATCCCACTGTCAGGCTACTTATGAAGGCTAATCTCACTATCAGGCTACTTTGAGAATCAATAAATTTGTATGCTAGGATGCGGAAGCTTAAGCTACTGAGAGTGCGCGGGGAGTGATGAGAATTTTCCAATATGCTTTTCGTTAATAAGCTCTGCATATCAAATTGATGGTTTTGTGGCACATTGCTATGACTTTCCCTTTGAATTATCTTCTGGCATGCTGGTATTGAGAAATGCCATTCAGAAGAGATTAATGTTATGGGGGTTTTGTGGAGTTCGTTTGTATTGAAACTTCCGCTGGTTGTTTGAAATAAAATCTTACTGATGCAGAGTCGACCAATATTCAAGAAGAGCACGAGGTTTGAAGACATGAGGAATTACGATGATGAGACGGTTCCTTTCCGAAGGCCATCTGCAAAAAAGTATCATCTTCATGGCCAGCCTTTCTACATACTTATTCAATAAGAAGTCGTCTTCTTGTAAGAATCGGTTTTATATATGATCTTCCTCACCTCTGCAATGTCGTGTTACTTCTTAACAGGCCAATGAGTAAAGCTGCTGGAATGCAATCCAGAGATGATGATCTTGATTTGGCTGAATTTTCACAGTAAGATTCTTTAAGATATATACTTGGATGTCCTAGTACAGCTGTCAAATCTCTTTGTTTCTGTTTGTATATCTCAGATTTTAATACTTCTGAGGGCAATGCAGGGAACCGAAGTCTAGCCAGTCATCTTCTAGGCAACATGCCTCAAGGCCTGAAGCAATGCCATTGGACTTCAGGGTGCGTCCTCAATCGAAGATTGATCCAGACGAAATCAGAGCTCGAGCTAAACAAGTTGTGCAAGATCAGCGCCGCATGAAGGTTAGTTTTTTTATATATCATTGAAAACCTAAGCCAAGAAAGATAAATGGTGTTTCTAGCTCCAACATATGGATTTATGTTTGGGAGTGTATTTCATCCTTGTAGTTCCTATGTGACATCCATCTTTTGTATATTGTTTTTTATTGATCATCTTCTTGGAAGCATCCAGTGGCACCCCGAATTTTAAGCGTATGAAATCATCTGTCGTTTGGGTTATGCTTTTTGGTAGGAGATTTGGCATACAGCAGTACTCCCTGGATTCACAGTTATTTTGCAATTGGCTGTGACCCTCCTTTGCACTGAAAGAAAGAAAATGAAAAGCTGTGTCAGATGCCTAATGTCTACAGTTTTTGTAGTCGTAGTAAAAAATTTCTCTCACAGAGCCCAAAGTTTACTCCTAAAATCTGTTCTCAGCATGCCTGTTACTAGATAATTTCTAACATTTTTATGGTTTACTGAAATAATTGATGGCAGATGAATAGGAAGTTGCAACAGTTGAAAGCACCAAAAAAGAGGCAGCTTCAAGCTACGAAACTCAGTGTGGAGGGTCGTGGCATGGTCAAGTACTTATAGAAGCCTATCATCCCTCCAATAACCAGTCAAATAGTGCACTGTGGGATTTAATAATTTGCGCAACTCTATTGCTTTGGGCTGGAAAGACCAGAAGTGTTATCATGAGCCACCTACCTTTCTGGCAATGGCCACTCATCTCTAATGCCTCCTCTCGGATTGAGCAAGTCTTGAGTCTCTACTGTACCAGGGCCAATGTTGGACGATTTCAAGACGATTGCGGGAAGATTCCTTGAAGCCTTTCAGGTTTTTATTGTGCTAGTTAGATTCCTTGAGTATTGTCTCATCGCTATGTAAAAAATGTCAACCGGCTGGCTCGACTTCGTTGGGCATTTATAAGAATGTTTTATTCCAATATACGTTGCCAAACTTTTGTAAATTGATTTCGTCGTAAGCTCTCGAGGCCTTGCAATTTTGGCCAAGATTCTAAAGCCTGAAGAACAAGGGATGGAGATGAGGCTCCTGGATCTGAGCATGCGGGGGACTGGCGCATAGTGGGAACACGTGGGAGGTGCAGCTGAGGAACCTACGAGGTTGGTGTAGAGAGGGAGGGAGGTGTTTTCAGTAGCTAATACCCTCGTTTTCGACCTTGTGCAGTAGGGTAGTGTGGTGCTTAGCAGGGTGCATAGTATGAAGTCGGCGTTGGTTTATGCGTATTTGAGTATTTTGTGGAACCTTGGTTTATGAGAACAACCTGCTGGCCACTTAGGTTTCCTTGCAGCTGCAACAGCTATACGCGTGCGTACCGTGTGTCCCGCAAGCAGCAGTCATTCTGGGCTCGTTCATTGATGTTGAAGTCTGCAAGACACGAGTGTTCCAAACAGGTTACCTCTAGATCTAACACTCGGTTCCATCGGAGTTTCATGCGGCCGTCGCCATCAAAGAGTGACCAGCCTGAATATTTCCTCCCTCGAATTGGTAGGCTGTCTCCTCACGTTGGGAACCTTACCTTCCTCAGGGAACTCAATCTTCAGAACAATGGCTTCCATGCCTTAATCCCCCAAGAAATAGGAAGGCTGTTTCGGCTGCAATATCTTCGTATGGCCAACAACTCATTCCAAGGTAAACTTCCTATCAACCTGGCACGTTGTTTTGACATTCGAGTCATTGCTTTGAGCGGAAACAGTCTTGAAGCTGAACTTTCAACTGAGTTGAGCAATTTGTCCAAGCTTTATGAACTGAGCCTTTCCAGAAATAATTTCACAGGAATGGTTCCACCTTTATTTGCAAACCTCTCCTCACTCGGTGTACTTGATCTATCCAGAAACAATTTCCATGGGAGCATCCCTGTTGCGCTCGGGCAGCTCACCAACTTGGTACTATTTGACTTGACCTCAAATAAGTTTTCTGGTGTGGTTCCTGCACAGCTATTTAACATTTCAACGATTCAAGTTTTCTCCGTTGCAGATAACATGTTCACTGCATCTCTTCCACCTGAGTTAGGCCATTCTCTTCCGAAACTGAAATTGTTTTTAGCCGATTTAAATCACTTTTCTGGATTGGTTCCTGCATCACTAGCCAATGCTTCAGGACTCGTGAAAATCAGAATTGGAGATAATGCATTTTCAGGGCGTATTCCACTGAATTTGGGGGGACTTCAAGAACTACAGGTGTTAGATCTAGGGGGTAGCCTGTTTGGAACTGAGAAGGCCAATGATATCGGCTTTATATCTTCCTTAACCAATTGCACCAATCTTAGAACACTGATTTTATCTCAAATTCAGATTGGAGCTGTCTTACCCGACTCCATTACGCGTCTCTCTACCAAACTTGCATCACTATCGCTGGAGCAGAACTACATATCTGGAAGCATACCAGTACGGATTGGAACTAAATA
The DNA here is from genome assembly GCA_033070095.1 of Escallonia herrerae. Classification (NCBI taxonomy): domain Eukaryota; kingdom Viridiplantae; phylum Streptophyta; class Magnoliopsida; order Escalloniales; family Escalloniaceae; genus Escallonia; species Escallonia herrerae. The sequence goes on along the minus strand of JAVXUP010000985.1, from coordinate 2,944 downwards.
TTACGTAAAATATTTAGCAACGGAAAATTTCGTTGCCTAAATTGACGACTTTTACAAAATATCCGTTGCTAAACGTTTGTCGTTTAAAACTTTAGCGAGGGAATTCCCGTCACTAAAAGTTTTTTATTAATAGCTACGACTTTTAGCGACGAAATAAAATATATCGCTAAAAGTCAAATTACTTTTAATTCTTTTATTTTTTTTAATACCTAAACATGTGATTACAAATTCTGAACAATCATAATCCAATAAATATTTCTCAATACGCATTAGGATTAAATAATTGATGATCCATCATCAATTATTTAACTCTAAAACAGACACCACAAACAAACACACTCACACACACACACACACACACAGAGTTTATATATATATATATATATATATATAAAGAATGGATTTATACTAATCAAAAAATAAAATGTATACGAAGTTCAGGAGGGCATGGGAGCGAGCTACAATCAAGTAGGGAGGGGATGGGGGGGGGGGGCACGAGAGCGGGATACAAATAGCTACGAAGGGAAGGGCTGATCAGGGGTCGGCGAGTCCCAGATCTAGATCTTGTTGATCGTCCTCGTCCACGGGAGCACTGTGATACGGCTCGGCATGTCCAGCTGCAGTGTCCTTAATGTAAAGACACGGACGCATTAATCTCGATAACAATCGTATGTAGTGTATACTAAACGTATATAATGCGATTGATCAGGGGTCAGTTGTACCTAATTATACGACGTGACCATCCTTTACACCTCTGTAGTAATGCGATTGATCTCGTCCTCATGTAACAACGAGCGCTCCAAGGTCGGTGTCTGCGTCTGTGGAGATGCAGTGGGGGGGGGGGGGGGTAGGAACACTCCTGTCACGGCACATGCAGTCGTACCGGGAGGCTGCATATGCGGTCCAATTAAAACTGATTAACCCTTTACAATAATTTATCCTAATTAAACCTAACTAACTCCATTTAGCCTTAATTAGCTGTAGCTAACACTGATTAGCCCGAGTCACTAATTAATCATAATCATAATTTACTGTTAATTTAATCTCTAATTAGCCCTAATCAATGTTGATTAACCTAATAAAATCCTGACTGTCCTGATAAATTGTAGACAAACCCTAATAAGCCTATTTAGGGTCATTAACTGTAATATGCTCTAATTAGGCTCAATTAGGCCTAAGTAGCCTGAATTAAATCTTGAATAACACTTATTGAGTTTAATTAAATGCAATTAACCATAATTAACCCTAAATAGCTTGAATTATCCTAATTTCCCTTAATTAACACATTAACTCGGTATGTTCACCTTAATTAGCTCTTATCATTTATGTTCGGTACAAAATCATTTGGTTATAATGAACTTGAGCTGAGAAAATCATCATTCATAAATCCTTTATTATCTAACGATCCACCAAATCAGGATTCTCAAGTAAACCCGATGTTTTTGGTTGGTAAGTTATGGACTTAAAATTTTTTCTTAGCTCATCATGTTGAACCATCTCGTCTAAGATCTTATCTTTCAAGTCTTCAGATAACACTTTTGACTCGCAACTCTTCATGTCTGCAGAAGAGAAGACTTTCTGAGACAAAATGTATTTCTCAGCCTGTTGTAGACTTTTCCTACCCTTCATTGTTCCTGAAGTAATTAGATGGTAAATATACACAGTTTTCTTCAGACCGATTCTGTATGCCAGACATATGGCTTGCCTTTCAATTGATGGATTGCAACCACTATCAAACAAAATAACTCTCGACGCCCCAACCAAATTTATGCCCGACATATGGCTTGCCTTGTAAACCCTATTTAGCTCGAATTAGCCCTCATTAGCATTAACCTTATTTAGCTCGAATTAGCCTTTATTAGCCCTAATTAAAACTGATGTACCCTAATTAACATTGTTGGCATCAATAAAGGCTTGTTCAAAATGTATAAATTTGGTTAGGGCATTGAGAGTTGTTTTGCTTATTATTGGTTGGAATCCATCAGTTGAAAGGCAAGCCATATGTCGGGCATACAAAATTGGTCAGAAGAAAACTGTGTATATTTACTATCGATGTTAAGGAAAGCGGGTTTAGCACTGGCGGTATAAAGTTGAAGTGGTTGGTAGATACCTACGGGGTTTTGCCGGAAAACTATACGGGCCGTGAGCTTGTGGTGTACACAAAGGCCTTCCTCTTGTGGGTGATGGGGACAATTTTATTCCCAACGACGTCGAAGAACACGGTCAGCGTGAAATATTTACCGTTGTTGGGTAACCTGTCGGAGGTTGGGGATTATGCCTGGGGTGCAGCGGTTCTTTCGTATCTGTACCGAGCATTGCACAAGGCAACGAGGCCCGACTCCAAAGCCATATGTGCATGTCTCTCGCTATTGCAGGTATATCATATAAATCCTTTCTTCGTTATTTGTTTTTTTTTGTTGAATCGACGATATAAATATAATTTTTTGATGTTCTCAGGTGTGGTCTTATGAACACCTTGCTCCCGGTGCACCAACGCGTAGGGATGGAACCAAAGTGTGGCCTCGGTTGTGTGCTTGGGAGTACAGCCGGAGGGTTAGCCATTACCAGAGGAGAGTCGATCCCCATCACAACATTACGTACTATCGAGGGGAGTTCGACCGTCTATCTCCGGGCCAAATGCGTTGGGCACCGTACATACGTTTGGCGCGACGGGTGGGAGAGTCGTTCGTCTTCACGCTCTCCGGGTTGCAGCGCACACCCCTGATCCACTTCGAGGTCGCAGAGTGGCAGCTGCCAGACCGAGCAATGCGCCATTTTGAGTTGGAGCAGGGTTTGCCAGTCGATGCCCCAGATATGAGGGTTAACAGGAACCCACCGGATGTCGGACGGTTTGGCAAGGCCAATGCGCACGAATTGTGCGCGGCCGAAATACAGCTTTGGAGTTCTTGGCAGGACACACTGGCGGCCATCGTCTCGGAGCCTG